>JAECUM010030123.1:0-29781 GCA_016617855.1 Megalonaias nervosa
ATATATATATATATATATATATATATATGTGTGTGTGTGTGTGTGTGTGTGTGTGTGTGTGTGTGTGTGTGTGTTTTTAATGTAGCTTTAAAACAGTTTCAGTCATATTGCTACGATGCCTGTAGTGCGGAAGTTTATAGTGATGTCTAGCACTGGGGCATAATGCCGCAGACATGTAGCATCATGTCCCACCCAGTCTCATTATCCTGACACCAGGCCGACCAGTCCTAACACTAAGTGTTTATAAGGTACATATTTGTTTTCGTACGTTTATTTGGGGCGTGCTGCGATAACAATACGTAGAATAGTTAGTTCAGGAGGGAGGAAGAGAGGGTTATTTGTTTTAGAATTAGTATTCATATAATATATGTAATTTTTAATCTAATTTTATTTCTTTTTAAGTTGGTTTTATACTATGTTTTTGTAATGGACATGGTACGATGCGATTGTGTCTGTCTTGGTTATTTTAAGTGGGACTGATTGGTTTTAGAATCTACCCTGTGAGATTGATAGATAGATTATTAGATTATAGTCGCTTTCGCCGTATGGCATGTGCGACTCTTTAGTTGTGCACGATTGTGCACTTCTTAATTTGTGCGATTGACCGCTTTTCTACAATGCCTTCTAAGCAAGCAGCCGGCAGCAACGGCGCCAAAAAGGTACTCCTTCTTCCAAGGCCGCAACCAAGCACACTTTACGATCATTCCATTTGGTTCAAATTTGTGCCGTTTCCTATTTTTGCGGGGCGGTCCCTAACTTAATGCCAAACATGTGAAAAGTCACATCCGGGTCAAATATTCCTGAGTTGTGAATTTTCCTACTGTTCAGTTATAATATTTTCGTGTACTATGCGTACTTGTATTTTCCGAAAAATATTATCCAATCAGTTTGGCTTATAGTAGCCTGAAAAATTTTTGTGATCTCCATTCGGGTCGTAATTTTATGAGTTGTTTAGCAGCTTGCCAATCAGAATCTTTTCAGGGCCAAGTTGTTAGTCGAATTGGGATTCGAAGCCAAATTGGTATCCCTTTAATAATTTGGCAATTTTTATCCCTAAAAAGGGCTGTTAGGTCGGCAGCCTGAAGGTCTTCCGTCGGTGTTCTCTATCTTGTAGCTCTGCCGCAGTACGTAGCTCTTTATATGCTCCATCGGGAATTGCCTCAAACCCGTACATTTCTGTTAGCTCTCTGGCGAAGTCCATGAGGGTGGTGAGAGGGCATTCATGATATATCTTGGCATAGTGTTGAGTGAGAATCCGCTGTGCAAACTTCCATTGTTACGGGCTAGGTTTGTTACTCCTTAATGATCTCCATCCCATGTATGTTACAGAACTAACAAAATTTTTGGGCCTTATTTTCGCTGATTAAGGTTTCCTCTAGTCCGAATTTTTCATAGCGTTGCACAAGTTCTTCCTCATCCTCTGCATCATCGCCCTCTGGTTCCACTTCGTTATCTGAGTTCTGTTCCTCTCCGCTCTGTACGTCTTCCGAGTCCTGTTGTAGTTGAGGTGACGTCTCATTTTCCGTTTCCGAAGTGATAGGGTCCGTTTGAGCTTCTACGTCCTTCATGATAGGCTGTCGAGATATGGTCTGGGTAGATGTTGTTACACTAATCTTTAGGGGAGCCGGTATCTGGTGTAGGTGACTAGGTAGATTGCCAAAATCTGGAGCCGGTGTACAGGAGTGACTAGCCTCATTTTTCGCAGGCTTCCTTCTCCCAGTTTTCCTATTGCTCTTCTTTTTAGCTATACCAAAGTCTCCTAATTCCTTGATAGTCAGGTCATTACCCTCAGCATTAGTGTTCCAGGTCAATAAGAGAGTTGTTCTCTTCTTGCCAGCTCGCAGACTCCAATCAGAGGCCTGCTTTTTCCCCAGTGCCTTAATGGCTCTTAGGGCTGGTGCTGGTATAACTGCTATAACTGGCAGCCATCTTAGTGCCACGCTTCCCGCACTTTGCACGCTTTGTGTTGCAGTATTAGCTTCCATTACGTATGTCCTTCTCTGTCCAGGTACTCCGTGTGACTGTGTGAGATTGATGTCTAAAAGAGGATTGAAATGTCCTTCTGCACGGACGTAAAAGAAAACATACCGAAATAATTTTTCTTTGAGCTTGACTGTCTGTTTGCCTGTCTTAGAATTCAGTCACGTTCGACCATTCGGCCATGTGCGACTATTTACTGTGCGTATGGCATACTACTAAATTTCTCGCTGGTGGGTAGCTTTACTGTGCCCCTCCTGACACTTTATTGTATCAACGCGTACTATTCAATTAAATGTCTGGAAGTGGCGAGGGAGGAAAGGGATCGTCAAGGGCTGCGCCTCATCGCCGCAGGTCAGTTCCTTATTATCCAGGGATCGTGGTGTCGAAAGGTTTTTCCTAGCACTTAATTTTGAAAAACTACGTAGACTGTGCTTTCGGCAAGAGAATTGTGCGTTTGAGTGAAGAGGTTAGCTTATTGTCGGGTAATGCCTACAAGATTTCCCTGCATATGTACCTGGTTTAATTTAAGTTTATTTTTAGTACTATCTTTGCCACCTTGTGCGGCTGTGCCTAATGGGAAGTGTTTTAGCTACCTTATAAAGTGTAATTTATTTAGTCAGTGATCGTCAGCATACACTGGTGCATATGCTTAATTGTCTTCATATTTTTGTATTGCACCACCGTGTGCGGTGGAACCAGATAGGTTTATACCACCATATACTTGTAATAATTTTTGGGTCAGTTTAATGGGACCCTACAGTGAATTCCATATAGTTTTATTCTAATGTGCCAGCTGATGGTCTGGGCTTAGGACCACCTTATATTTTTACAGAATTTTGTTGGGCGGTCAGATTAATTTAGTCGTTTCTAGGTGTTATGTTGCTCTAATGTTTGCCACATTGTGTAGTGGGGCCTGATGGCATCGGCTTATGACAACCTTATGATATTAAAATGTCTATACAGGTTCTGCATTATATGGATACTTTAATTCAGGCATTTCACCGAGGAGTTTGGGTTAATGTAGAGAAAGTTTGAGGTAGATTACTTCATTCAGTGCAAATGGGGGTATTAAGTTATTAATATTATATTGTTGTATTTTTAAAATGCATTTAGTACTTTATTTAATATTGTTTTAGTATTACAGCATAACAATTAATTGTACATCTATATTGAGAGATGTACCCTGACAGTCTTATTTGACCGAGCCGGGGGTGTCCTTCTCCGACAGAGTTAGGAACGTACGCACCTGCGTTGCTGCGCGCTATTGACCAGCTCTCATTCTCTTCCCCGGAGGATTTGCTTCCTTAGCCCAGCTTAAACCGGAAGGAATTGTTTCTACTCATAGTTTATTGTTCAAGGTTTATTTTGTAGTTTTTGTTTCGTATGAGTATCATTTTACGGATGGGGATTATATTTTTCCTTATTTCCCATCTCTGAAATAATCCAAATGACATTTAATATATTATTGTCCACCGTTTTAGTACCTGGTTTACATAATTCAGGATAGGTTAGTGGGACTTTGAATCTGTTCTGTTTATCTTGGAATACGTTTCACTATATTATGTACCTGGGTCATTGAGTTATAACAAGTTCAATTATTTCTGAGGAGTGACAGTGTAGACAATTGTGTCAGCTGCCTTGGTGCTTGGTAAGAACCTGCCAAAGCTTCTGGCTAAAAGGGTTTCTTCCGGTTCTTAGTCTTGTTATTACTCGCGTATCTTGTTGGTTAACCAGTGTTGGAGATTTTGTGTGTCCGTGTACTTCTTTTTGTAGACTATACAGTTTACGTCCCTTTTTACTGTTGTACCATTCTTTTTGGCATTTTTTGGTGGTTAATTTCATGTGTAATTATGCTGTAGATTTCCTGGCCGCTACATAGGTGTGAGAAGATTTCAGGTTCATTTATCATATTTTTTGCTGCTTTGTCTGTCCTTTAATTTTTAGGAATGTCTATGTGAAATGGAGCCCACATGAATTCTACGGTCCAGTTATTTGTTCAGGGTTTTGAGTGTCATGTTAACCTCTTATAACAGATTTTCTCTGCAAGATGAGTTACCAGATTCCAGGGAGTTCAGCACGCTGATGGAGTCGCTGATTATCATTGATTTTGGTGTTTGGGTATTTTGGATCCAGTTAGTGGCTGGCTTCATAGGCCAGAACTCTACTGCATAATTTGAGTAGTAACTAGGCAGCATCCCACTATCGTGATACTATCCCCTAGAATTACCACAGCTGCTACAGTTCGTTCATGGTTTTCGGATTTCGAGCCATCATTATAGATTGGTGTAAATCGATGATATCTTTTCTATCTCTGAGAGAATTTGGCCAAGTTGTTGGTCCTTTTCAGATCCATAATCTAAGGCGTCGAATTTTATTTTTAAGGGTTTGCAGGTCCATGGATCAGGTTCGGCTTACGTAATCATTTCTGCTTGTTGGTTATCAGTTTTTAGTTATTTTTATAATTCATGGATCATTTTTCCCTTATGTCCAAAGGGCTTATTACCTCTCTCGCTGACAGACCTAGTAGGATGTAGCGGGGCTTGGAAAGAGATCCTATCCGCTTCTTTAGCAGCATTCCTCTCGTCTAAGCCTATGGTGTGTGTCCCCTGCTAGTATCTGCATTTCTTCCCTGGAGGTGCTTGTGAGAGCGCCTGTGTAGATAACTAGAGCTTGGTAATGAATTCGATCAAGTTTCTTTAATAAGGATGGGTTAAATGAAGCATAGGTCTGGCATCCGTAATCAATTTTTGATCAAATTAATGCCCAATATAAAGTAAGAAGAGTATACTGGTCCGACCTCAATCAGCTCTCTTAAGATTCCTCAAGAGTTAAGGTCCTGTCCACGCCTTCTCACTCTTCAATTAGCAACCCAAGGAATTTGGCAGTGTAAGGTTGAGATATAATTTGGGTGGCCTGATATGATTTTTATTTTGAGGGTGGGTGTGGGTGAACAGGACCCATGTAGTTTTCCCGGAACCAATCTAAAACCCATCTGTCTGCCCATTTACCAATCCGACCCAGCCTAGACTACACCTCGCCCATCAATGTCTATGAATTGGTTACCGGTTTTCCAGATTCCACTGTCGTCGGCAAACTGTGACACGTCCAAACGTGACTGGTCCATTGACTGTTTCATGTCGGTCGGCATAATATCAAAAGAGCGAGGGACTTAGCACACTGCCCTGAGGAATTCCTTTTCCGAGCTCATGTGTATTTGACATTTGATCTCCTTCTCTTTCTTGAATTTCTGCAATAAGTCCTTTTGTCCGCATATGATCATAACTTTTCTCTAGATCAAGGAAAACAACTATTAGATTTCTGTCACATTTCCTTATTGCAGTAAAAGCTAATTTTATGCTAGACTCTAAGCGTACAAGTTAATCTATAGTGGATCTTTTATTGCCGAATACGCTTTTATTTTGGGATAACAAATTATTACTTTCTACGTGTTATTTCAGCCAGTTGTTATCATCGTTTCCATTAATTTACATATTGTGTGTAAGGGTGATGGGTCTGTATGAATTTGGATCTGCCGGATCCTTTTCGGGTTTCGGAATAATGGTTTTCACTGCCTGTTTCCAGGTCATAGAAATTTCTCCAGAACTAAAGATGGAATTCAGCAATTTTAAAATCTCATGTTCTAATTTTTGGGGAAGAATTTTTATAGATCTCAGCCCATTGTATCTTCTCGTGGTGATGTAGTAGTTTTGTTGCTAAGCGCCTTTTTCCATTCATGCATCGTAAAATTATTTACGTCTGAGGGACTAGGATGATTTCCTCTATCTGTGAATGCATGGGGGAATTGTCGTTCTATCACAATCTTGTGAATTTGGAACGTCGTAGAGTGATTAAATGTCTGCTCATACTTGCAAAATGGTCTGACATTTTGGCATCTTCTTCTTCTTTGTTAGATATTACCCCGGATAGCTTTTGGGTAGTGTGGGTGTTTTTTCCTCTTATTTTCCCAGTTTGAGTCCATACTAATTTAGCGTTTGTTTTGTGATTTAGAGATGAACAGAAATTTTGCAATGATTTTTGTTTAGCTTTGAGAATGAGGGTTTTTTGTGCTAATTTTTCTTTTTTAATAAACAAGAACGTCTTGGGATGTTTTGGTGTGTCGTAATGTGTTTAGGGCCTTTCTTGTTTCCTTAATGGTTTGTTTACAATCGTCATTCCACCAAGGCATTGACTATTGGACTGGTATCCCTCCTGTTTTAGGTATGCACTTCTCAGCTATCGAAGACAAAGCTTCAACTACGTTTTGGTTAAATTTTTATTTTGTTATCGTACAGCTGGATCATGCTTATCTCCTCACACAGAGAGCGAAAAGAGCCCCAGTCTGCCTTGTCAAATCTCAGTCAAGGTATGTAAATTGTTTTAGTTAGATTGATGTTTGTAGAGTGACTTTTATAGTGACCTAGCGTAGTTCATGATCTACTTCTCATTCGGCTATTGCAGCGATTCTGAGAGATCAGGCAGTTAAATCTACTGCAGTTAAGGATCCGTTTTCTCGGCTAATTCTAGTACGGGATCCATTATTTAGCACAAATAATTTTATGTTAGTGACCCACCCTCGAAACAGATTTACCTCTCCTATTTAAGTAGGTTCCTCCCCACTGCTCACTATTGGCATTAAAATCCCAGAAATGATTATTATCACCCAAGTTATCCACAATATTAATGTAACATTCAGTTGGAGTGATTTTGTCCCCACTAGGATCATATAGGTTTGATTACTTAAGATTTCTTTGATATGACTTGTTTGTCCATTAAAGTGAGTCTCCTGAAGGCAAATGATATCGGGTTTATTCTGTTCCTGTTGTATTTTGTTAATTAATTCGGGGCTATTTTTCTACTTCCCGGCAGTTACACTGAAGGATTCGAATCATGTTTTTTTTTTTCTTTTCTTTCATGTTAGGTATTAAGTTTTAATCATATCTTTTGGTTTACAGTTTCCCTTGTTATTTAGGATCCTTGGATACGAATCGAATCTCTGTTGTGATCTTATTTGGAATCATACGATATTGACCGGTATTTAATTGTCTACGTTTAAGTTAATAACCCCGTCGATCACTTCCTGTATAAATTTGAGCGGCTGGTTTATTTTTATGTTGTTATTTGAATTATTTTCTGGTTGATTATTGGCGAAGTTTGTGTTGTTACTGACGGTTTGTTTTGGTTGTGTTTCGTTTTTCTTTATAGTTTTGTTTTATTTGTCCCTGTTCTCTATTTCTGTGGTTACATTGTTTGGCATTTTAGGAGTTTTGTACTCTATCCTTTGAGTCCTTATTTAAATTTGTATCTGATTATGTTTTTTCTTCCTGTTCTCTCGTTATGTTTTTGTTGTTGTTGTGTTATTTATTTTTTTTAGACAATCGATTTAAGTGACCCTAGTATTTATTTATTCCTATCGTTTTTTTTTCCCCCATTAATTATGTGGGGATTATAGGCTTCCTATCCTTTATATCACTATTTAAGTTTGCATTTCAAATGGTTTTGTTTCTGGATTTGATCTTTGAATTGCCCTGATGTGGGGATGAGGATCTTAATAACCTGATGTGGGGATGGGGATCTTGATAACCTGATGTGGAGGTGGGGGATCCTGATAACCTGATGTAGAGGTCAGGATCCTGATAACCTAATGTGGGGATAGGGATCTTGATAACCTGATGTGGGGATGGGGATCTTGGTAACCTGATGTGGGGATGGGGATCTTGATAACCTGATGTGGAGGTGGAGATCCTAGCTTGGAAAACTTCTGAAATAATTTCTTTTTCCCTGGCTTCATAATATGGAACATTGTGCAGTTCTATGTTAGATATAATGTTCTTTTCCCTGTCTTTGTATGGACATTCATCTGAGTTGGGGTTTGGTGGCCTCTGCAATGTGCACATGTTTGGCCCTCACACTTCTATTTATCTGAGTGATAACTCCCACATCAGGTACATCTGAGTTGATGTTTGCATCGGTTGAGAAACTGTCTCCAACGTTTGCATCTCTGACAGAACATCATTTTGGGTTTTTTTTTACATTCGGATAATTGGCATCTAATGATATTGGAGAGTTGTACTACTGCTAGGAAAGGATTATGGAACTTATATAGTACTGCTTTTGATTTGTCTCCTTGTTTGGTCTGCGAACTGCGTGCTTTAGCAATTTCTAGCCCCTTACTTTTCAGCTCTTGGACTATTTCTTCAGTATCTTTCTCAATTCTGACTTTCATGATTTTTTAAAATCAAAACAGGTTGTTTTCCTGGTTGTTTGCTATTTGTCTGTGTAATTAGAGAGGTGTGGCGTGAGGCATTCAATCTGTATAGTCCGATAAAGCTGATTTCCGACTGGAGTTCGCTTAAGATGCTCCTATCACTAATTTAATATGTGTTTCTTTGCTGGTGATGGAAATGGTTAACTCTTTGGGATGATACTCATGTTTTAAAACGATGGTTTGCATTTAGACTGGGGTGCTGACATTGCTGTTTTTGGTCCCTGGATGGGTCTCATTTGTTTTATTTGGTATATTGTTGTGTTTAGATTTCCCATGAGTCAGTTGTTCTTTAAGCACTACCTTGGTTTGTTTGTTTGTTTTTTTTTTGTTGTTTTTTTTTTCTTTCATTTACTGATTGTGTTTTACTATTGGGATGACCATTTATGGGTTGCTTTCCCTTTCCTGCGAATGGCTTACTAACCTTTATTGGAGGTGTTACTTTTGTTTCTAGTGACTACCATCTTGAGGTAGGTTTTATTTTGTATTGTTTCCTTTCCTTGGATGGTCCTGGTCTTTGGCTATTATGAATGTTGTAGGTTTGATTGTGTTTCTTTTCGTGCTTGCATTCGGAGAGGTGTTTTGATTTCTGATATTTGTTTCCTAGCTTATCTGTGTGCTTGTTGGTGGCCTAGGCTATTGCAGCTTTATGCATTTTGAGTGTCTGCATTTTATGAGGGTTAAATTTTGGAGGTGGATTTTTTTAGTGATATGATATTTGGGGGCGTAATTTTTGGTGAGGTAGCTCCAATTTATTTTGGACCTCTGCATATGTTGGAGTTGTATCTGTTTCTACTCCCTGGGTTTTGTCTGGGGTAGAGACAGTCGAGTCTTGTATTATAGTTGCTTCATTTAGATCTCTCTCAGTGTTTGTGGCATGTTGGTTCAAGTTTATAGTTATCGGTTTTTGTGGGGGTTTTTTGTCGTGGTGGTGGGGGTGTCAGGAGATATGGATAACATAGGTAAGCTTTTGCTACGTTTGGGTGGTTGCTTGTTCCAGTAGAGCTCCCTCATTTTGTGAAATTGATTCTATTAGATTGTCACAAATTCTAACTTTGGGGGTGGACGACATAGGGATAGTGTCGTCAAGGGTGCAATCTATATCGGCCTGAGAGTCGTTCATTTAGAAGTTTACTTCCGAATCGCCCTTCTCTCTTTTTCTGACACTTTCATTGATACCTAATCCTATTATCTTAAACACGATAGGGCAGTGTTATTTAGCATGCCTCTATTTGTTTGGTTCCTAAAGCTTCTGGGTAGATGGTTCTGAAGTCTGGATTGATATGTGAAAGCTGATTTAGTTGGATGTATATTGCTGTGTTGATCTGTCTGAAGGTCTGAAGTCCCTCTCTAATGGATTCCACTGCTCCTTCTGGAAGTTGCTTCTAAGTCTTATTTTAGCGTACAGTGGTTAGTAGCCACTAATGAATAAATGGTCGAGCTTTATTCAAGTAAAGGATTGAAATCATCCATCACGAGAACATGATGAAAAACATCCCTTTCACTGTTAAACTATTTTGATCACTGGAATAGGGATAAATGTAATTAAGACTCTGCTAATAAAACAGTTTTTTTATGTTAGTTATTTATGTTATTTGTTCTGAATTATAAGAATTTTAAACTTTAGTGATATTTCAAAATTCTGTTTTTATTGCTAATAAATCTTCTGTTCCTTAATTTTCTTTTATATGCGTTTTAAATGTTTTAAGTCGGTTTAATCATTTTCTTCCATGGCTTTCGTCATATGTGCCTGATTCCGAACCTGTTTTCGAGTCCGAATCTATTTTTATTTTTGAACTCGAGTCTGTTATATCTGAATCCGAGTCTGTTATATCTGAATCCGAGTCTGTTATATCTGAAATGTCGATATGTCCAGTTGCGTTGACTCTTCTTATTTTGCTTCTTTTTTGTTTGTTGATGGAAGTGGAGTGTTTTCTTCCGATTTTCTTTCTTTTCTTTTGAATCCGCTGTCTTTTGCTTCCTTTCTGCTTCTTAATTTTTCTTCCGCTTCGTTTGCTTTTCTCTCTGCTTTTGCTTCAATTCTCTTCCTCTCTTCTTCTTGCTTTTCTTTTTCCTCTTCTTTCTTTCTCTCTGGTTCTTGCTTTCTTATTTCTTTCTCTTCTATTTCTATTATTTCTTTCTCCCTGTTTCTTGTTTTACTTTTTTCTCTTCTTTTTGTTTCTTTCTCTCTTCCTCTTGTCGTTTTTCTTATATTTCACCTTTCCCTTTTTTTCTTCTTGTTCGCTTTTTCCCTGTCTGTAATTTCCTCTTCTTTCTTTTTTTTTTTTTTGCTGTCTTGTTTTTGTTTCATTTTTTCCCGTTCTTTTTCCCTGTTTTTCCTTATTACTTTCCTTTTCTCCGTGTTTCTTTCATTTCGCGTCATTTCTACCTATTTTGAATTTTGGGAGTTTCCCCTTCCACCCTCTTCCTGTGTGATGGGGGTGAGGCCATCCGTGGATGAACGCTCATCCACGCTTTCTTCTGTGTTCGATCCCTCGTCTTTATTTTTTTCCTTGTTTTTGAATTACATTTCTATGATCATGCCTTTTCATCCCACATTTGAAGTATGTTCTGTGGAACATACATCATTTACACCACCACGATCTCACCTAGAATCTATGCATGTGGAAGAAAATTGGCCATTTTTGTGCATGTTCTTTTTCAGTTTTTACGATTATTTCTTTCAACATGTTTACGTCTACACAAAGTAGTTTGCCATCCTGTGTGCGTTTTTTTTTATATATATATTATATAGCTTCTTTTCAAAACTCAGTTCTCTCATTTTTATTGGGATTTCGACGGTATATCTAAGTATTTTGTCCCTAAGTTCCGTATTATTTATGGCGGCTTTCCTACTTGAACATTTTGTCTGCACATCATTATGGGTCCTGGTTTTAATATTGTTGGTTTAGAAGAAATGTGCCCCCTCCCGTGTTTATAAGTGCTTAAATGTCTTGAAATGGTACATTTGCTTGTCAATAATACACTTTTAATATCTCCACTCGCTGTCTGTTTTGTCTGTAGATTGCTGATGCGTCGATCTACACAAGAACGCTGTGCTACTAGAACGTTCCAACAAATATGTCAATAATAAAAGTTTGGAATCAATGAGAGTCCTTTATAGTTTTATGTTGAAACAGAAATATGCTGTGCATAGTCTATGAAAATATTGTTCATGTATGAATCACATTCACATGTTTCTCTTCCACGTGCCTGATATGCGCATGACACGTGTTTCTCATGTCCCGCGAAGGACTGGTTTATACTTACCGTTTTTTCATAAGATATGGTATTTCCTTCCATAACCATTTCATCCTTTCTGTTTTCAGATGGTTTGCGCTTCATCCCGTCTGTTGCGGTAGTTGGGGTCAGTATCACGCTTCCCGTTTTTCGCCTTTGCCACACCCAGGCATAATGATTTTGTGTCTTTGTTACAATAGTATTTATAGATTAAAACTATATAATTAAGCTCTGACGTCTTTTTACTTCACAAGTTGTTTTCACGTAATAACACATGATCTTCATAATATTTTGACAGTATAGATTTTCAAGCATAGTCATTGGTTAATATTTGATAACATTTGGGTCAGGTCTAAAAATGGAGAACTGTTTAATTATTTACGTTCCGAACCATGTGGAGTCTATGACTGTGATCCATCTGACACAAGATTGCAACCCATATACAGTGAATGTGGTGATAATACTTCTGTGATCATGTAGGTGAAAGACTTTTGTATAAATCTTCTATTTTACATTATTATGGGTACATATGCCATTTTTATTTTAATATTCTTTGTGAACTAGTATCATATGTTCATAGTTTTCATTGATGAGTAATACATTTATTGTTTATTCGAAGCTATTTGTCAGTAGAATTATGAGATTATCTCACTCGTATTTGTATATAACTTAATTATGTCTATAGATGAAAAAGTTTGCATGGAATAAGAAATAAATGACAGTATGTAAAATTGTTTGATCTTTGTTTGAGTAATTCTTTTAACTTTCTATTAGTATGTAAATGCTTGTTATAATCACTATGAAAGCCAATACAAACTTCTAAAACTTTATCTCATTATTTACATTTAACGCTTTTAATTCCCCCTATCCCTGAATTATATTGTTATTCGGTACTTAGTCCTTTCAGTATCCGGACTATTGATCATTCGACTGTTAATCATAGGACGATTGATCATATCCTGGTGATCAGTAGGAATATTGATCTTAGAACATTTGATCACATCTCATTAACCATGTTTTTTTCAGTTTCCTTTATTTGATTTGATACAAGGACTTAATTAACATGATACAGTAATACAAAATCAGGTCTCCTTTTAAATGGGTGTAACAATGCAAGAAATACTTCCGAATGTCGGAGATCAAAACACGTTCGGCACAGAGTTAGGTTCCCACATAAACAATCGCGGATATAGCTGTGACTGTGTATATTGACATTTTTCACGTTATACTTTTTGTAGAGTTTTATAGTTTTGAAGCCGGTATGACCCAGTCTGTCCAATAAGACTAAGGAGAGTGTTGTCAAGCCCATGAGATACTTTTCACGATAAAAATGGGAGAAGAAGGAACATATGGAGTTTCAAAGTAAGGAAATGTGTGTGTGTGTGTGTGTTCACATACATACAAAATATATTCTGACAGGTTATGACCTGATCTCGCTAGTTGATGTGTGCGATTGCATGATGCCAGCAGTATCAAACATCAGAACTGCACATGCAATTTGAGCACAAGTTTTATTTTTCTAAAACCAAATTCCTTTTTAAAGATATGTCAGTATAATTCATGTACAGGGATAAAGATCGTAGGGGAAATACTCTGAATCTTCGGACCTCACTATCGGGACCAAACTCCTCTCTTGCTCCAGTAAATATTTGCACACAGCAAATCGCCGATGATCCCTATTAAAGATCACATCAAAATACAATTATGCCAGAAAGACAGTGGATGATCAAGATCATGAGTAAGTAAAACCTATGACATTTTGTCTAATAATATTTTAACACGCCAGGGGTTTTACAGAACCTCGCCACCGAGCGAATCAAACAACAGCCTAGCGAGGCTGGCTTGAGGTCAATATTTGCCATAGTTCCAATGACCTCAAAACCATATTCCTTATTAACTGAAATGCTCTTAAATGCGCTAATACCACAAATTTCCTCTAATCAATGACTACACCTTAGGAAGACTCTGATTTTACATTTGCATGTTTATTCTAGGTTTAAATTTGAAGCTCATCAGTACGCTTTTCTAAGCAGTATGTCGGTTTTGTATGCCACAAAGTAAAAACCCATCACCAAAACACCGAAATAGTCCTGTCTCAAACTACTAAACACTTATATGTCATAATATCTTTAGAATTCTTTATGTTAAGAAATTAGTGATGGTCCATTTCACTATACTAACCTAGGCTACCATAAAGTCTGTTGAATACTGTACATTATGACGTCTGCTCCAAGTGATTGGCTAATTACTTGCTTTTGGAAGTATCACCCCAACACCGACTCCTCACAATCAAATAATCACTAAAATCTAACAAGCTAAACAGGTGGATATAAATAAAAAAAATAGCATATATCATTGATTTGTTACATCCACGTCTCTGAAAATCACTTGTCCCCGAGTAATTACAAACTTGCCATAATTGTGGTTATGAATCACAATTGAAGATTCCGTAAGAACGAGCCGCCAACCTGATTCGTGATTTCCAAATGTAATTATAGATCTGAATCCGAGTCAATGATCCTGATCCCCTAGACTCGTTTATCTCCATAAAATTAGAGCTAACTCACTCTCAATTATCGTCTGAAAAATAAATATATATCTAAAAAGTTCGAAAACTGTATAGATTTCAAACAAACATGACTGCAAATAATACACGATTTGCAACACTACCTCTTGCAGAACACAAACAGACCAATTCCAAACATGACTTCGTGATGGTTCATCTATCAATATGGCTAATTAATGTTCGTGTACTGAATGTTATCTTTCATTAATTCCACCATGAACATTAATTTTCACAAGATGATTCTTTAATCTGCGTATGATGAAGACCATAGTAGATTCCATAGACTATAACCAATGGTATCTAAATTTTTCAAAGTAACCTGTATTTAATAAAACTTCACAACAAGCAGATCTCTAACAGATGAAGATGCTGGCTTAACCACTACGAGAAACCAGGCACAAAGATCACGCTCGCTACGAAGACCCACAAGTACCCAGGACCTCAGCGTAGCATACTAAACAATGCCAAATATTTCATCGTCATCAAACCATGCTAGATGACATCATCACATCACTACTGAGACATAGTTGCCATAGCGATAGAAAATCGCTCAATAGTATCGAAACAATCATAATTTAAAATACCACATCTCACTCCTACAACGAACTCCAAAAGGTAAAATCATACGCCAAAGCACAATATACAAATGCTACCCATCATATATATTTTTTTTAAATCGTGGCATTATTTAGGACAAATTCTGTAAAATCACAGAAGCCACTTATAATTGATATAAACCTTGCTCGTGGCAGCAAAGAAAGGACTTCGCAATACCGACTACCCATAATCAGCGAATACTCATAAAAATCTAACCAAGCTATAAATGGAGAATCCAATACCAATAGTACATTCCCTATGTTTGTTAGGGTATCATTTTTAGAGTTCCAAATTATTCGTGTTGACTATTATTTTAGGTTTAAAATTAAATAATATCACGGCGAGTTGACAATGCTTCTTTGCGTTGTAAGAAATGTCGCTTGAAAATAAGGACAGGTAATATTAATTAAAAAATTAATTATTGGACAACTATCATTGTGAAGATAATTGAAGGATTTTGGAATTTAAATTTTGGTATTTCTGAGGATACACTAGTTTATATGGTTCTTAGGATGTGTTTCGTACACAAGATACTTTAACACATAATGATTTATTATAATATTTAATTTAAATATATTATATTGTATAAGTTTGCAAATACCATGTAAAATTAAATAAATATGCATTAATGCAGGTTTATTGATGGGAAAGAATATAAAGCCAAACATAAATACAACAAAAGAAGCAAACAACAACAGCAACAAAAAACAGCAAATTAAAATAGTGTTTAACTAATTGTGTCATCGTGGAAAATAAAGGATGTTATTATTAGTCCAACGGTGTTTGTGAGAAGATTTATGTCGTTAATTTCTATTGGGTTTTAGACCGATAAATCTGTCCCTATAACGATTTTATTTTATTCTGAAGTCTATAACAACTACCAAAATAGCACGTCGTTATGGAAACAGTCTACATTCGTACTTGCCGTAATGTTCTGGCTGTTCCGAGACTTTAGAACTATTCTTATCTCATAGCATGTTGGGGATTCCTTGTAGTGCCGAGACTTTAGAACTATTCTTATCTCATAGCATGTTGGGGATTCCTTGTAGTGCCGAGACTTTAGAACTATTCTTATCTCATAGCATGTTGGGGATTCCTTGTAGTGCCGAGACTTTAGAGCTACTCTTCTCAAAGCATGTTTGGGATTCCTTGTAGTGCTTAGGCGTTAGAGCCGTTCCTACCTGTCTCTTAGCATGTTTGGGGATTCATTGTAATGCTGAGACGTTAGCGCTGTTCCTGCCTGTCTCAGAGTATGTTGGGGATTCCTTGTAGTGCCGAGGCTTTAGAGTTACTCCTCTCAAAGCATGTTTGGGGATTCCTTGTAGCGTCGAGGTTTTACAGCTGTTCCTCCTTGTCTCAGCATGTTTGGGGATTCCTTGTAGTGCTGAGGCATTAGATCTATCCATTTCTGTCTCATAGCATATATGTAATTCCTTGCAGTGTTGATGCATTAGAACTATTCCTCTCTGTTTCATAGCATGTTGGGGATTCCTTGTACTGCAGAGGCTTTATTCCTAACTGTCCCATGTCTCTCTCCACGTCTCTATACCTCGTTACATTTTATTACTGGCTGCTAGGGCATCTTGAGTTTGGTCCTGTACATCCGTAGGTGCGTCCGTCGATATGTAGGCCGGTCCCAAGACGCTTGCTAGCGATATGGCGCACAAACAACATAACGTAGATAAATGGAATTTGCCTAACACATCTGTATGCACATGTAGATGACATTAGAAGATTTTTAGACCATTACATTTATTTTGCAATTTTGCGAACGTTGATTTAACTTGATTTGTAGGGGTTTTTTTTCGAAAATCATTGCACGATTAAGCATACACCACGTTAGAGACGGAAATGAGTTTTGTATGCATAGGTTGGTGAGAAAATTTGCAGTTTTCCATTGTTTAAATTAATTTTGGATTCTTTACAGTTAGGATTTAGACGTTTTACTATGCGTATTTCAGTGGGAACAAACGTGCTTCGCAAACATAAATTTAGCTCATGTTCCTACCATCCGAATTAGATTCCTCTGGCATTGCAATAGCCATAATGTAGGTCAGGTTCCTCGCTTTGTCAATCAATATTATGTTTGACCTTCTGTAGTCGGTCTGGATGTTGAAATCCCACGGGATTTTGGCATTGCAGTTCTCAACTGTTTTCTGAGCCTCGTGATTGTGCCACATATTAGTTCACATAACCCCATATTTATTGGGCAGCTGCTAGTGATCTTAGTAGTTTCGTTGTGCTGATTCTTGTACTAAAACTGGGCTGGTTTGCTTCATTCATTCAGTGACTACCTTATTATTTATTTATTTATCGTATGCAATGCATGCCCAGCCATTTAACAGCATCATCTTCAGCAAGGTGTAGAGCCTGCAGTCTACTGGGGAACTTTGTCAGTGGACAGTTGTTCACAGTGTATGACATGTTCTGTAGAGAACCACAACTACAGGAAGAGTCAATTGCCTGGCCCCATCGGACAAGGCTGACTGCACAGCGACCCAGACCTGTCGGGAAGCAGTTCAGCTTGGTCCACAGATGTCGTGGAAGGTTGAAACCAGAATGGCAGACAGATGACTCAGCTAGGAATGAATGGTTTACAACATAGGTTGAAGACCGCACATCACTCCATGACGAAATATATGTCATACCATCCGGCAACGGACCTAACCAGATTGTATGTCTCGAAGCCAAGCGGGAGTGCTAGATGTGAGGTGTATAATCATCACTCACACATATCACACACAGTGGTTAGGAATCTTTATATTGTTCATCTCATTTCACCATGCTGACCATGGTGTCTGCTTTTGGGCTACCGTTACCAACTCTTCTGGTTTTTCCTCTAGTTCTCACAGCTGAATCCATCTCTCCGTGCCCTTGTAGAGCTTTTCTGCTTCCCTTATAAAACGTCTATACATTGACATTTCGAGTCATTTTTGTGCTTTCTTTGTTCGCTCCTCTGCTGATAATCCTTCTTTTCTTCGTTCTCTTAAGGCATTCTTCATTACTTTCAATACGTACTTTCCACGATTGCTCTACACAGTCTTCAGCCCCTATCAAGTCATATGCCCCAATGTTCCTGCGAAAGTACAGTTTGTTCACAGCGTCAGTTGCTTTCTAGGTTTAATGGTCATATCTTCTAATTATTATTTCTCCTTATCCAGTCCAAGCTCTGAGTGTAGTGATGGAGACTGACTAGGTATTGATGGCTGATACTGTATTATTATTATTATTATTATTATTATTATTATCTATCGTGTTGTTATTGTACGCACCAAATGAACCATGGGAACCAATGTGCCCAAGCAATACGATTTATAAAGATGTGTTCAAGCAACAACGTGTATTATAAAGATGTTTGCAAGAAAAGCAATTCATGAAGATTTGGGAGACGATTTTGTGATAAACGAAAATAAAACACAATACAATATTTCACAGAATAGACAATGGATTACAAAAACTAGCATTACATATATATGCATTTCTGTCCCAAAACGTACAATGTTTCGCTCCACTTAACGGAACTGACCTTTAATTTTCTGAAATAAAGGTAACTTTACACAACGCTGTAATATTATCACGGAATGTATAGCTTCCCATTTTCATGATTCTTTACTCAAGGTAAAAGTCGTAATTAAAAAATAAAACTTCTAACTATATCACATATGACAGATAGAAAATTTATACAAAGACTTTCTACTGTTTATGCATATAATGTTTGTACGTTCAAGTTCCATTTCCTAAAGATAAATACGGAAGGACTATTTAATTTACATATCTCCGTGTCAAAAGTAATTGTATAATCTTGGTAAAGGAACCAACAAAAGTGCAGTATTACTCAATTTGGCCAAGTACAGTGCAAAATCATGTTTTGGGTGATTACATTTCGTTAAATACTGTTTTTGATTTGATGTTACATCTAGTCCTTCTGGAGATATTGAAGTGTCATTATAAAACTGAACAAAACTTTGATATGACAAATACAATAATGAACAGTTATAAAGTTCTTTAACCATAGCAAACACTTCTTCCCAATGTTTGACCTTTGTGACGCAAAATTGTTTCAGTTCAAATGCGCAATGTTATCAGAAATGTATGAAAGCTTCCAATTTGACTTGAATTTCGTCAAATGAACATGTAATGCATGATGAAGGCATATCAGAAAGTAGAGCATCACACCTAAATTGGAAACTTTGTACTTACAAATAAATGTAACAAATGACATCTAATTTATTGCAGCTATGTAAGATATGTCTCATTTGCTGATTAATGTAATTAATTACACCTAATTTCTGAAAGCTATATACATAATATAAATATCATATATTGAGGATAGGCTGGAAATTGTAAAATAGGAAACGAAAACTACGAATCGTGACATGAACTGAATGAACTTATCTTCCTATCAAAGCATATTCATTTGTCTCTTTTTATCAATCTAAAAGTTAATTAAGAAGTCAGTTTTCATTAAGGATGATTTATCAAAATTTCGACATCAAAGCTTAAAAGTAGCCAGCATGAAATGATTGACCATTTGATCGTTATTCTGGGAAAAACATATCAGATATCATGAAGAAGCTAGGTGACTTGTATTGTCAGCATGATTATGCGTGTTAGTGGAGGTGGTTGTGATATTGGTGTTGGTGTTGGGTCCACATTAAATCAGTACTGTACACACTTCAAAGAGATCAATTAGCTGCTTCAGCCACTGACTTGAAAATACCGTAAGTCATGAAGGTAATGTCCAAGGAATAAATGGAAAGGCCTTCAGAATGCATTCCCTTTAGAGGAGTTATCGTGGATAAATACACTAAATGGAAGCGTTAGGGGCACAATCGAAAATTTATTAAGAAAACCGCACTGGAAAAAAAATTTAAATACTGTGAAGTCAAGTAAGAAATATTTTTTACATTACAAAAGTGGTATGTATCTTAATAATCATGAGGAGAAGTTGCTCTTCTGCTTCAGGTATTCGAGTCAAACGAGAATGTCCTTTGTTTTGTAACGTTACGTTCAATTAAATGGTACCGTTTTAACAAATGTTGATCGAATGTAGATAAGACGTGGACACTTTACTGAATTTTAACCCTGCAAAATATCATATCCCTGTTACTCATTGTGTAAAACTAGAAAGGATACAAGTAACAATAAAGAATAAAAACTTATTGTCATCGAACAAAGTGGCTTCAATTAAACTTGATTCTTGTCATCGTTTTATAGTACCCTGGAATACCACGGTTATAATCGATGGCAACATTGATTATTATTTATTGATCATATCCACCTTCTCAGTCTTGGCAGCATTAGCAACAACTGCAAATCTCATCAACCTTAAACGATGTCATTTTGAACTGAGTCTCTATAAAATTGCTTTCTGGCTCGAAAATTTGAATATAATTATGACACATCAGCAATCCAGTCACCCAAATCTAAAACGAAATAATCTATATTTAGCAAAAAAAGGCATTGCACATGTCTACAAAGAATCTTCAATTAAAATGTTTCCTAAAACATGGAATACTATGAACAAAATAGTTACGTACTAGTTATTACCGTAGTGTACTATTTATTACTGTAGAACAGTTGCTTGAACGCGAAACACTGTAGAGATACTCTTCAGTAAAAGCCACTCTTGAGGCCACATCCAATGTAAGACCACCTTCTCAATTTAAGACACGGTTTATGAACTCCGTCTTACGTTTGCTCTCAAATGTCACCTGTATATACCTGATATTTGTTAACAATGGATATCAGTTTTAACCCCATATTCTTCTGTTTATAAGCAAATTTAACATGTATATACAGCCATCAGCATATAATTTTTCATCTGCATTTTACACACACATATTCACACACGTCTCAAGGGTATATTTTGTTACCTGTCTAAGCTCGTACAAAAGTAACAAAGAAAAGAGTGAAGCCAACAAGTTTTGTAAATTTAAAAAAATAATTTATTTCCCTAGAAAAATAAGGTAAAAATATGAAAAAGGTATGAATTACGACTGACTAGAAATCACTATGAAACATGTTTAAAACCTACTTACAAAGCAGAACGGACCACCTGATAGGTCACGTAATCCAATCAAGCGACGTAATAACATCATATGTCAATTATCACGTAAGTAGTATAGTGGGGTAGTCTACGGACGATGGGAATTAGCAGTACAGACACCCCCTGGGACTGTATACGGACAAGATTTATACGGACACAATATCACCCTGGGACTGTATACGGACAATGGGAATTTTGTATAGGGACTAGCACACCCTGGGACTGTATACGAACAATGGGAATTTTGTATAGGGACAAGAGGAATGGAACAGGTAGGGTGACGTCACGGTACTGGACACTCGCAACAATGTAGCAAGTACCGTGACGTCATGCCACCTGTGTCATTTCTATATAGAGTTTGAATCATTCGCGTTCGTGTTTGTGAATAGTATATAGCAAGTACCGTGACGTCATGCCACCTGTGTCATTCCTATATAAAGTTTGAATCATTCGCGTTCGTGTTTGTGAATAGTATATAGCAAGTACCGTGACGTCATGCCACCTGTGTCATTCCTATATAAAGTTTGAATCATTCGCGTTCGTGTTTGTGAATAGTATATAGCAAGTACCGTGACGTCATGCCACCTGTGTCATTTCTATATAAAGTTTGAATCATTCGCGTTCGTATTTGTGGAGATTATAATATTATACCCAAATTATACAACTGACTAAGAAAAATTTAGATAAGAGAATAATGTTTTTGTGAGTTAAAAGATAAATTATACAATCTAATAAATTTTTTTAGGCAAGAAAGAATAAATCTTTTCGAGGCATAGGAAGTGGCCTTGAAAAGGGCCTTTGGTTTTCTTCTTTGTCTTCTTCTAAGTTCTTCTATTCTTCCACCAACTTCTTATTTTCTGTCCTACACTTTTTTTCTTCTTCTCATTCTTTTCCTCCTCCTGTTTTTCGTTCTCCTCCTCCTTTTCCTGTTTCTTCCTTTTTTCATTTTCTTCTTCCTTTTCTATTTTTTCGTTCCACTCCCTCATCCTCCTTTTATCTTCTAAATCTTCCTTTTCGTCATTTTCAATTCTAATCATCTCATTTAATATCTCCTTTCCTCTCTTTATTTTGTTGATTTCCATAGCCAATCTGTGCGGGCTATAAGCCCCAAGCTGCATTCTAAGTAGCATCTCCTCCACCATGCCTAAAGTGTCTACCACCTCCTGTAATCTTATCATTCTCTCCATGTTGCTAGCCAATTTTTATATTCAGCGTTGAATGGCGCGAATGACGAACGCTATACTTTTGTATACTTCAAGCACGGACGTGAACGAAAACATCCCTTACACTCACTTTACATATTATTTACTATCCACACTAACGGACGCGAATGCATAAAACACACACCTATTTACTATCCACACTAACGGACCCGAATGCATAAAACATACCATATTTACTATCCTCACCAACGAATGAGAAAGCATAAATCACACACCTATTTACTATCCTCACCAACGAACGAGAAAGCATAAAACATACACACTATACCATCCTCACAAACGAATGCGAACGCAAACACACACACACACACACACACACACACACACACACACACACACACACACACATGGCTTCTATGTTAAATTTGGTCGTTGCACTATAGCCTCAAGATTTATAGCCTCACGTAGACCGTAATGTTAGTTTTGGTCAGTTGTACCGTAGCCTCAAAATTTATAGCCTCACGTAGACCGTAATGTTAAATTTCGTCGTTTGCACTATAGCCTCAAATTTTATAGACCGTATACGTATTATAGATTAAGATTGGGACGATATAGCCTCACATTTTATAGAACACTGTATATAAGATTGGGACTGTAGAGCGACAATAGGAATGGAACAGGTAGGGTTACGTCACGGTACTGGACACTTGTAACAATGTAGCAAGTGGCTGATCTGAATACGCGTGGCTACCACTCTAGGTAGAGATAAACACAATAGAGACAGAGACAGACCTATACTAATACAAGCCCGAGATTTATATATAAAGCATTACCTAGACCTGAAATTATGTTGGCGGTCTTCATAAATTTGCATAACTGTAATGGTGCTATAAATAGCTATAATCAAGGAAAAGACCAATGCCAAAAGGATGTGACTAAATGTAATGCTAAAGATACTAAATTGTCCCAGAATTTAACGGAGACTAAACATTAGGTTACATTAGTTTCGACTAAAATGGATAAACCTAGTAACTATTTATAGTCTCAACCTGTGTGACGATCGTGAATAAACACTCATGCATCTATTTATAGTTACAACCTGTGGAAAACCCAAGTCTATATGTATAGTCTCAAACTTTGAAGCTTCAATGACATCACTTTACTCAACACTAGGGGAATAATGGCAACAGCCGAACACGAACGCGAATCACATTTTTCATTTAGACCTAGTATCTATTTATAGCTACAACCTGTGGAAAACCCAAGTCTATATTTATAGCCTGAAAATTTCTAGTTTCAGTGACGTCACTGAACTGGCCGACCTGAATATGCGATACTGTAGGTAGGTAAGTAGGTAGGTGTAAAGAATTGTATATGGATAAAGACAGATTTATAGGGACAAAGACCAATACACGCACAAAAGAAAGGGAGAAGAAAAATCAATATATACTATCCACACAAACGTATGAGAACGCATGAAACATACCATATATACTATCCACACAAACGAAGGAAGAGAAGAAGAAACACACCCATATCTACTATTCACACAAAGGAACGCGGACGCATAAAACACACCCATATCCACTATTTACACAAAAGAACGCGAACGCATAAAACACACCATACTTATTATCACACAAACGAAAGCGAACGCATAAAACACACCATACTTACTATCACACTAACGGACGCGAACGCATAAACACACCATACTTACTATCCAAACAAACGGACGCGAATGCGTAAAACACACACATATATACTATCCACACAAACGGACGAGAACGCATAAAACACTATACTATCGACACACATCTACTATCCACACAAACGAATGAGAATGCATAAAACACACCACATAGACTATCCAAACAAACGAACGAGAACGCATAAAACATACTATACTATCCACACAAACGAATGAGAACGCATAAAACACACACATATCTACTATCCACACAAATGTACGAGAACGCATAAATATAACATATTTACTATCCACACAAACGTACTTGAATGCATAAAACACACACACATTATACTATCCACACAAAAAGGAAAGAGAAGAAATAAACACACACTATACTATCCACACAAATGAATACGAATGCATACAACACACTATACTATCCACACAAACGTACGTGAACGTATACAAAACACACTCCATATCTACTATCCACACAAACGAAAGCGAACGCATAAAACACGCACTCTACTATTCACACAAATGAAGGAAGAGAAGAAAAAGCACCATATCTACTATTCACACAAATGTACGTGAATGCATTCAAACACAAACACACACACACACACACACACACACACACACACACACACACACACACACACACACACACACACACACACACACACACACAAACACACATCAGTAAAGGAGTGAGTGGTTAGTATTCATTTTGCCTCAATTAATGAAAACTCAAAATCCCTTTTTTAACCCCTGATGTACGTGTGTGAGTGCGTGAGTGTAGGCCCTTTATCGTTCTAAAAAATCAAAACTAACCACTCACTCCTCTACTGATGTGTGTGTGTGTGTGTGTTTGTGTTTGAATTCCCCAAGTGTTGAGTAAAGTGATGTCATTGAAGCTGGAAAATTTGAGACTATAAATATAGACTTGGGTTTTCCACAGGTTGTAGCCATAAGTAGATACTAGGTCTAATTGAAAAATGTGATTCGCGTTCGTGTTCGGCTGTTGCCATTATTCCCCTAGTGTTGAGTAAAGTGACGTCGTTGATGCTGGAAAGTTTGAGACTATAAATATAGTTGTAACTATAAATAGATACATGAGTGTTTATTCACGATCGTCACACAGGTTGAGACTTATTTATCAGGTTTAACGAACTGAACTGAATTTTCTGGAAAAATGCCAAATCCAGTGAATAAAGTTATCATTACAATAACATGTAATGAAATAAAAATTTTAAAAAAAAGAAATTTAAAACTAACACACAAGTAATTAAATTACATATAAGTAACAATTTCAAGACGGTCCTATGGTTGCGCATCGTAGAGTCAAATATCTGAAGGGCTATCTTGTACGTGCCAAGGTAACTTCAAACTATACCACAGATTCAGGCTCATACCGTTGCAAAGAAAAGCGTTGCCTAAATTGCAAATATATGCCCGAGTCTAAATCTTTCAGCTGTTTTACAACAGGAGTTAACTACACAATCAATCCAAAGTTAGGATGTGGAGCCAATAATACAGTTAATCTTCTCACATGCAAGATCTGTGCCATTCAATATGTTGGCGAAACCATTGATTACCAAACAAATTTTGCGGTAATATTTACCCAAATAATTACATTTTTATGATTGTAATTACATTTTTATGATTGCATTGTCTTTATTATTATTATTATTATTATTATTATTATTATTATTATTATTATTATTATTATTATTATAGTTCTTGTCTATTATCACGATACACAATTATCTTAACATCTTTCCTTTAGAATCTCCTTGGATAACTCTAACGGGATATACTTTCTTCATCAAACCCTGTAGACTGCGTTGATCTCTCGGCACGCTCTGTTTTCATCCTTTGTTCACAACTTAGAATTAGGTCAAAACATACTTGTTCGCTATGTGAGAGACACAAGAACTCTCTAGGCTATTATCTTTGCACAGCTTTATATTATTATATCTTTTGTTGTAAATTGCCCCAAGTGACTCTAACATTCTGAAATCCAGATGTGTTTTCGTCGATTTTGTGTTATGTGTTTGTTTTGTATATGTAAGTTTTTCTCCACCTGACGAAGAGATGGTTTAGTCCAAAACGTTGCGAAACCGTTTTGAATCTGCCGTTATCAACTTTTGTGTCAAGATATATATTCTTTGTTAGTTAGGTGTCTTAATTTTTTTATTTCATTATATGCTATTGTATATTATATGTTTGACTTAACCTTGTGCAAAATCAAGTTTATTTTCTACTTGACCTGAATTGTTTCTTTTATTTCATTTTATTCTGCAAACAACTGTTACGAATATGTAATTAAGTTGCTTGTGTGTTAGTTTTAAATTCTTTTTTATTTTATTTTGTTTCATTACATTTTATTGTAATGATAATTTTTACTGGATTTGATATTTTTCCTAGTAAATTTAGTCTCTGTTTTGACCTGAATAGAACGTAAAAGGTATTACATTATCAATATTTCTAGCTCACCTTGGTTGAGACGTTTTGTAAACACTAAGCGGAAATGATTGGCTATTACGAAGGTCATTTTCTGCCCACGTGTTAGCTGAGTTGTAAACAGCCTATTTTTAAAATTTATTTTCAGTGTGGGAATCTGATTCTTAGATAGGGCTATTCTAGCTACGTGCTAAATGGCATTTTGTTTTTGGGTTTTTTTTTTTTTTTTTGTTTGTTGCGCTGTTCAAATTAGAAATCACATAGCCTGTCACGTGAGCGACTATGCGATCTAAAATCGAGGCTTAAAACAGCCAATTGATAGTAGATTAGTCCAGTCGTATTCCTACACCTTGAGGGTACAAGGTGTTTATATTGTTGATGTCGGCTTGTTCTGAAGTTCATCTATTTTTTGGAATTTAATCATTCATATTCTCTGGAAAACAAAACAAGTGCTATTCTTTATGAAGATTCTGGAACAAAGACGTTTAGTGGAAATTTATTCTGGAATTCTAAACAGAAATATAAATTGTGTTTCAACGAGGAATTGTTGCCATTTGTACAACGACCTTATCTGACGTCATTGCCTTCCATATTGGAATTTCATCGAGATTCGAACCTGGATTCAGTTAGAACTGTTTAGTGATAGGACTTATATTTTTCAATGTTAAGATTAATTTTTTGGATTATAGTCACAGATATATATATCTGTGTGTGTGTGTGTGTGTGTGTGTGTGTGTGTGTGTGTGTGTGTGTGTGTGTGTGTCATACTTTTTGTAATAGGTTTCGAATTATAACTAAGATTTTATCTTGTAAACATTATGAACCTTCTGGAAGGTAGTTTTCCATTATTTAATGGTTTTATTTTTGTTTAGAAAACGCCAATTGTGACCTGAGGTCAAGTCGAAGACTAGAAAATCTTGTTACTGGAAAAAAATTCATCCGTGCTTAAGATCTAACAGAATCAGTTTGTATATTATTGTTTCCAGAAGTTCTTTGAGCTGAAATCTATTTCTTCAAATTATTTATTCAGTGATTATTTTCTCTGAAAATAAAGAGCGCTCATAAAAAATAATGTTTTTGGACAGAGACATTCATTGGGATTTATAGTGAATTCAAACCTGGAATTATTTCACTGTGTTTCAACAGAAGACTGTTTGTACAACAACAAAATATAGGCCGCCAAAGGCACATCAGCACCTTCAGCGTTGGACCTAATTTGGATTTTTACTAAAATTTATTCAGAACTTTAAATTAGGAGGACTTGTGTCTGTAATTTAAGGATAATTTTGTTATTTAATGCTCAATGCCGTAAGTTTTTTTAAAATATTTTCACTTTGTATTCCAGGGAAATAATTTATTTGTTGAATTTTACTAAATTTGTTGCTTTTCATCTTACGTTCGGTCACAAATTGTGCTGTGTTACAGGTCATCAATAAAAAACACCATTTATAAATTCTATTTTCTTGTGTTTGCTCAGAAATGTCATCTGTGCATTATTAAATCTGTCATAAAGGGCATCAGTTTTGAAAACCATCTTATTATGTTTGCTCACAAATTTTACTTGTTCATAAATAATAATTTGTGATGTACTGAATAATCTGTTCGACCAATATAGAATAATTCATTGTACGCAGCTCTGAATCGATAGGTGGATACGCCTACTTTCAGACGGATTAGCTTGAAATTGGTTCAAACCAGTTGTTACGTCTTTTTTCCGATAAGTTTTTTCACCTGTCGGTCAAATCCTTTTTGTACAAATGTTATAACAGACTAGTTCCTCTCAATTCCAGTCTTGACTGGGAACAATGTTATAACAGACAAGTTCCAATAAACTCTCGTCTTGATAGGAAACAATGTTTTAAGAGACTAATCCAGCTAGATTCCCTCTTGAGTATAAACAAAATAACCTTATCAGAAACAAAAGTAAAATTTGACTCTGTTGTAACTTAAGAACGTTTTTAAACCACGCCAAAATATAGATATAATTTTCAGATATTTTATATGAATCTTTATACTTTTGTGCATATTATGATGCAATGCATTAATGAATGTACTAGCCATAACTTCATCATCGGAATAAACATATATCCACATGAATATCATTATGCCTTTGACCTGCATCCCATTTTCAATACCTTTTGAATCAAGAAGGCACAGAATGCTTGTCTTTCCCACCAAATTTGTGTCAGTTGTTACAAGAAGTGTTCATGCGATACTTTAATTGCGTCAACTAAAAAAGTTGATTCTTTCTTATTAGAATACCTTTTTGTGTTTCTTCTTTTAAAATGTATTGAGAATCTAGTGCGAAATTGTCAAGTCTACAACGTCACATATGCATAGTTAAAACAACTGACTGCAATAAATAAAATACAAATGCATGACATAATTAGTTAAGACTCTTCCATGTTATTAATGAAATACAAATGCATGACTTAATTAGTTAAGACTCTTCCATGTTATTAATGAAATACAAATGCATGACTTAATTAGTTAAGACTCTTCCATGTTATTAATGAAATACAAACATATGACTTAGTTGTGACTACTGACTGCAATAAATGAAATACAAATGCATGATTTAGTTAAGACTACTCACACAGTAAATAAAATACAAACATATGACTTAGTTATGACTACTGACTTCAATAAATGAAATACAAATGCATGAATTAGTAACTACTACTCACTGCAGTACATGAAATATATAACTATGACCTGGTTAAGACTACTTCACAGAATAAATAAAATATCAAGTTACGACTTAGTTAAGATGTTTGACTTAGTTAAGATTACTCCGTACAATAAATAAAGTATATATGTTTGACTAAGTTAAAATTACTCCATGCAATAAATGAAATATAAATGTTTGACTAAATTAAGATTGCTCCATGCAATAAATGAAATATAAATGTTTGACTTAGTTAAGATTACTCCGTACAATAAATGAAATATAAATGTTTGACTTAGTTAAGATTAATCCGTACAATAAATGAAATTTAAATGTTTGACTTAGTTAAGATTATTCGTACAATGAATGAAGTACAGAGAATAAATGAAATACAAATGTATGACTTAGAACATTATCTTGCAAAGCAAAGTCTCACAAATTTTTAAATCCTATAAAAGATAGATTGATTTAAGATATCATATAATGCAGGGCAAGTAAAACACTTTTATATTTATCTGATTACTATGAATGATGAATTAGGAGTTTAGAAATAAAGTATATCTCGTTAGAACGTAGAAAAATGCCTTGTGAGATATTAAGCTTCGAATGTAGAATAATGCATTGTGAGATATTAAGCTTCGAATGTAGAATAATGCCTTGTGAGATATTAAGCTTCGAATGTAGAATAATGCATTGTGAGATATTAAGCTTCGAATGTAGAAAAATGCCTTGTGAGATATTAAGCTTCGAATGTAGAAAAATGCCTTGTGAGATATTAAGCTTCGAACGTAGAAAAATGCCTTGTGAGATATTAAGTTTCGAATGTAGAATAATGCATTGTGAGATATTAAGCTTCGAATGTAGAATAATGCCTTGTGAGATATTAAGCTTCGAATGTAGAATAATGCCTTGTGAGATATTAAGCTTCGAATGTAGAATAATGCCTTGTGAGATATTAAGCTTCGAATGTAGAATAATGCCTTGTGAGATATTAAGCTTCGAATGTAGAATAATGCCTTGTGAGATATTAAGCTTCGAATGTAGAATAATGCCTTGTGAGATATTAAGCTTCGAATGTAGAATAATGCCTTGTGAGA
>JAECUM010030123.1:29801-55541 GCA_016617855.1 Megalonaias nervosa
TGAAATATAAATGTTTGACTAAATTAAGATTGCTCCATGCAATAAATGAAATATAAATGTTTGACTTAGTTAAGATTACTCCGTACAATAAATGAAATATAAATGTTTGACTTAGTTAAGATTAATCCGTACAATAAATGAAATTTAAATGTTTGACTTAGTTAAGATTATTCGTACAATGAATGAAGTACAGAGAATAAATGAAATACAAATGTATGACTTAGAACATTATCTTGCAAAGCAAAGTCTCACAAATTTTTAAATCCTATAAAAGATAGATTGATTTAAGATATCATATAATGCAGGGCAAGTAAAACACTTTTATATTTATCTGATTACTATGAATGATGAATTAGGAGTTTAGAAATAAAGTATATCTCGTTAGAACGTAGAAAAATGCCTTGTGAGATATTAAGCTTCGAATGTAGAATAATGCATTGTGAGATATTAAGCTTCGAATGTAGAATAATGCATTGTGAGATATTAAGCTTCGAATGTAGAATAATGCATTGTGAGAAATGAATGTCGTTTGAGCTATCTGTAGAAACTGTCATTAAATAGATCCGTCGATAGCCACTGTCCACTAATACAAAGGATGAAGAGAAAAGATCACGTGCAAAGGAGATGTTGACGGGACGATATGGTGGAGTACTTGGGTTACTGTACCGAATGACAGTTATACGGCAGAAGGTTATTGTACCGAATGACAATTATACGGAAGAAGGTTACTGTACCGAATGACAATTATATGGCAGAAAGCTTAATCGACCAGCAGCATTACCACGTGTGTGTGTGTGTGTGTGTGTGTGTGTGTGTGTGTGTGTGTGTGTGTGTGTGTGTGTGTGTGTGTGTGTGTGTGTGTATGCATGTATGTATGTGCTTATGCTTTGAAATCTGTTTTGCTAATACAGAGAATAGGACGCGGTTAATTCTGTTCTTACAGATCTAAAACAAGCCTCAGCAGGAAAACATCGGTTATAAACATGTCTGGCATCTATAATAGAACTAACTTCATACGCTGCCTTCCATTTACCGAAGACAAAAATAAACATTATAAAAAAAACTAAAGCAGAGACGACCGATTTCCTCGATTATCCCATTATATTACTGATCGAAATCGGAACTTCGGATGTAAGCCACACGCGCCCTCCAAAAAACTGGTGGCTTATTATAACCAAACATGCGTGCTTAGCATTTTTAATTGACATTAATAATCAACTTTTGCGAGATTCTTTTGAAACAAAGAAACGCGATCTTTAAATAAATCAGTTATTGCAGCTAGATGTTATTTTTTCCATTCCATCCCCAAATCAAATACTCGAGCGAGTTTGACATGCATCTTCGAAACAAATGTGCAAGCCAGCTGAATTTTTACAATGAATTTTCAATTTTAAAAATTACACTGTTTCCATAATGCCACTCTTGTCACTGTTTGAAGACATGGAAATATGGTTATAAAGGAAAAATCAACGGTCTTTACTGCAGAGAAACAGAAATTTATATAATAAAAATTACGAAGAATATACATCAACCAGTGTCGAATAAAGAGTGATAAGGAAATAAAATTGTTTGAAAGGAAAATCGATTGTCTCAAGCAAACACGAGAAATATAGTAAAATCATCGTCTTGGTAATGTTTTGAATGGGTTTGGGTGATGTTTACCCCCACCCCCATTGACTGAGTGTCGTACATTACAAAGGAGGCATATAAATAGTAATAATAAGCATAGTAACATATACGATATCATAACAGCTATAGGGCTTCGCTAATAATTACAATCAGTAAGTTATTCATGCTATTCATTTCATTGGTTAGTTTGAGAGGAGCAGCGCTTAATATATAATGCGACAATAGTTAATAGAACAAAACAGAACAGAACATTTATTATTAAAAATAAATCTCAGACCACACATAAGTGGCATATGAGAATACCACAACTACTGTAAGGCGACGTCATTAACATATGGAGATACACATCGCATCATAGGTCAATATTTACAATCATAGCAAGACCAAACATTCGAACGTTCGTGAGAACACTTGGGTACATAAATGTAACATTGTTTTCGTAGAGCACAATGTCATGTCTGTCATGGAGAGTGCAAAAGTTGTAAGAGAGAGAGAGAGAGAGAGAGAGAGAGAGAGAGAGAGAGAGAGAGAGAGAGAATTATATTGTTGTGAATTATGGAGAATTTACGCTTGCACAGATAGCAGAAAATTTATGATATTGTTTTCATTATTAACAATTATTACAGTAACGAATTTGGCAAGATTATGGAGAATTTTGCGAATTCAGTGGCAAATAAGGTTTGTAACTTTCCAAATGTTGGTTTTCGGCAGTAGAACGGTTTTAGAAACATACCCCTTTCTTTGTAAAATTTGAGACACATAAACAGATAATAGTATTCGTCCACATGTCATTTGTATCACAATGATTACATTTTCTTTCCTCAAACGGTGTATTGTCCCAACAACCGATTTTAACGGGGAGTCTGTGATTGAAAGTCTTGAACTTCATCAATGGCAAATACTGATTCATAGGCAACACTAATAAGTAATTTGGCATATTCAGGTATTCTTTTAAAAAATGGTAAAATTTCCCCTTGGAAGATAAGGTTACCGACGATTGCCATTTCTGTATATAAAGGTCTTTCTAAAGTTTTTATTTTCATGCTGTTTGTTCCTTTCGGATTCTTAATACATTCATAATATAGGAGGTCAGGTTTCTCACCAGTTATCAGATTGTTCTTGATGCTATTCATCCGTTTATAAGTATTAGCGTAAAGGAGTCTAGAGAGTTTGGTCCATTTACAATTGATAGTGGACATCCAAAATGCTATCATTTGTAATCTGACAATCATATCAATAGGTTTCTTTCCTAGTTCTGAATAAAGCATATAAGTAGGAGTACTTTTCCTCAGCTTTATGATGCTTCTTAAAAATTCGGTAATCAAATTTTCAGTAATTGTAATACTTTCAAATCCCCAAGCTTCTCACTCGTATCGTATGATCGAAAAGATGCAGTTGCAGGTCTTTGGAAAGATTGAAGTATCTTATTTTTCGGTAAAGTAGATGCAGGGCCTTTCTAGCATGACCAAAGTTGTATTTTATAGACTTAACAAACCGTCGAGTTGTAAAAAAAAATAACCTAAGTATTTAAATTCAACACATATTTCTATGAGATTATCGCCAATTGTAAATCTATAGTTATCATTATTTCGTGTGCCAAAAATCACGATCTTTGTCTTTGTAAAATTAATGCTCAATTTTCATAGCTTTGGGTATTCGTAAAACAAATTTAAAGTATGATGGAAAGGTTTCTTGTAAGTTCCCAAAATAACCTCGGCATAAAGTAGTATAAAAATTCGAAGGAAGAAAGACATATAGTGATCAGAAAAATGTAACTGCACGCTACTGCACTCATTTTCTAACATATAATTTTTTTTTAGATACATGATAAACAGAATTGGCGAAAGATTTTTACATTGTCTCATACCCCTACTACACTGAAAGAAAGCGGATTGTTCTCCAGCCTAATTGACACAAAATTTGATTTTTTTTTGTGATACGTATTATATATTATTCCAAACATGTTCCCATTGACATTGTTGTTTAATAGCTTCGTCCTCAGGCCTATCGTCCAAACATTGTCGAAAGCGCTTACTAAAATAAAAAAACAATCACAAAATAATTTCATCTTGCAAGTTATTTATTGTTGCTTGAAGTTTCTTTTGATGTGTGTGTTTGAATACGCATGTTTATATCACGTGTCTCAGATGATTAACGTGTTTCCAAATATGTGTGTCATTTCACTTTACACCTGTGTGGAAATTAAAGTTAAATATAAAATTATTGGCGGTCTAATTACAAGTTTATCAATGAATGTCAAGTTTAATAAGGAGAGATATCTTCCACTGGCTGAAACAAAAGAAGAGGCATCCAGCACATGTTTACACGAAACACTCAGTACTGCTGATATTTAAACTATTCAGAGGCAGAATGGAGTTTTCGGTGTAGTTTCAATCATAAATCTTTTAATAGTTCTGGTGTTACTATTCTATTTAGAAACAAATTTCAATTATGTATGTAAAGAAAGAATCTGATGATGACGGTAGATATATTTTATAGAACGATCTTGGTCGACTGACATGGCCATAACGACAAGGATCCCAGCTTCTTTAAAAATCTAAGACAATATATAATTTGTTTCCATAATTCATCCATAATCATTTGTGATAACTGGAATGTTATTATTCATTATAGGAACACAAAGCCCCTAAGAACAATGCAAGATTTCAAGAGTGAATTAGGTCTACTAGATTCATGGAGAATAGTAAATCTAGATTATACATTATTTGGTTGGAGACAGCCCAGTCCTACAAAACAAACCAGATTATTGTCTGATCTCTGAGGACATATTTTCATATTTCAGGTTCAGTTATTGTTCCAGGTTACAAAACAGACCAGTATTCTATACAGTGATCTTATCATTACCTATACTTCCATTACAGATCATGGGTAGTAAAAATTCAATGCAAGACTTTACAGACAAAAGGAATACACCAATACAATTATAAAGTATTGTAAATATAGTTGAAGAATGTCATATTGAGTGGGATAAAAATGATTCATGACAAGTAAAGATAACGTCTAATAACCAGCTCTTCTTCGAAATTCTTAAAACAAAAATTAGAACTGACATAACTGAATATTCACTGGCAACGGCGAAGCAAGAAAAATAACACGCCAAGACAACTGAAACTGAAATCTTAATACTAAACAAATGATTTAATTTAAGAAATGATAAAGAGATTACAGAACAAATCGATAATTAACAAACCAATTAGTAAAATAAGTAAAAACACTGAAGAAATAATATTATGATCAAACATAAAATGGTATAAATTTGGTGAAAATAATTCAGAATACTTTCTAAACCTGTAAAGAGAACATACAATAAAATTAATGAAGGAATTATGTTTGGTTGATGGAATAAGGTTAATAGATCAAAATGAAATACTGAATTAAGAAAAAAGATTTTTTCTATGAAAAACTGTATCCAAGCAATACTAAAAATAGTCTACAAAGAAAAGAACACATTTTATGCATGATTAAAAAAAAAAACAAGACAAAGAAAGGAACGCTTTTCATGCATGATTTAAAACCAAGCCAAAGAAAGGAACGCTTTAGCATGCATTATAAAAAACCAAGACAAAGAAGAAACAAATTTACAATTGCTGAGAAAACCTTGTTTGAAAGTAAGCTGAACATTTCTGGGTGCGGGTTAGCATTAAAAGGAATGAAATGATATATGATTTTACGAACTACCTAGATGAAACAGGTCAGTCAGTGCTTCTGTAACTAACTGATTTTGAAAAAGCATTTGCCTCTGTGGAATGGAACTTTGTGCTCGGAAATCGTATAATTTTGTTGATTCTATTTTTAGGAATTTAGAGTATTTTGCAGAAGTCCAAAAGCAGTGCCATCAACAACGGATACTTATCTCATTTCTTTCATTCGGAGAGATGGTTTAATCGAGGGGTCCCATTAGTACCATAGTTCTTTATATTGACAACAAGAAGAATAGAAATATTAACGGCATTTTTTTGTAAATGACAGAGACTTAAAAATGGGCCAGTCCTTCTACTACTGTATGGCTCACAGTATTTTAGGTTTGTCATCGAAACTCTTAGGAATTTGCGTCAGTCTCTTGTTTACATTGTAATGTATTTAAAATCAAATGCAATCTGGATAGGAAGGACACACTTTTCAAAAGAATAAATATATTTAGATGTTGAAATAATTTAGTCAACTTCTTCCTTAGGACTTTTAAGAATAACGTTTCCTTTGAATTTGGATGATACGTTAAAGTATGCAAAGAAGTTAGATACGTTTTAAATAATATACCGAAACTGTTCGATTGTTAAAATCTGCCTCCTATTGGGAAAATAACTTGAATCAAATCATTCATTTCGCCAAAATTTATTCATTTTTTACCATTTCTAATCCTTCTTTATTAATTTAACAAATTATTATTTAAAATTTTATGTTGAGTGGTTAAACCGAAAAGGCGAAAAGCGAAATACTTATGGTATGATCTATCATGGTTCATGTTCATTCTTTCCTTCAGTACCTGAAAATCAATTCGATTAAACACCATACTGTAAAAGAGGAAGAACTTTAGTAGAATATGGTTAGAAACATCTTTTTGTTAATCAAGTAATATCATTAAATTTTGCAAAAATTCGCCAAAAGAGTCCCACTAAGAATTTCATTGTATGTGTTTCAATTAGTAAAAATAATTATATTATTTATAATAATAATAAAATCTGGTACTAGGAAAGACAACTTCAAATTATAATGAGAAGGGAAACACACTTATAAATGTAAAATCAGGGAACATTTAACTCTTAGCAAATAATAATTTTAAAAACTGTATATAAATATTTGGTAATGAATGAAATAAATAAAACTTATAGGAAAACATGAGACATAACCTAGACAATTAGTGTGCCAGATACGTGATGAAACATTGTAAAAATTCTGTAATTTTAGCAAATAAGTGCACCAACGATACAAATTTAATTGCCTTTCTGTTTAAATTAATGTACACAAGTATATAGAAAATGGCATTAAAATTAAATAAATAAACTTCATTGACGATGATACGTGTACATTTGTAACCAAGAAAATTAAACTATTTAACTTTCATTTTATGACTGTTCATATATTGAAGATATTTGGAAATACTTTATTGCATAAATTAGGAATTATATAGTAAACATTTTTATTTCGAAAATTATGGGTCACGCCGTGCCTGAAGACATCGAAACATTTTCCAAATTACAATAGTAATGTTTTATACTGCAAAACGGGAAAAAAATATTTAGCAAAGCTGTATAAGAAACGTAGGGTTTGAGAAAAGGTGTACCCTTTTTCAAAAACCTTAACAGTTTGTAATACTAATGGCTAAACCTATATCTACTATTGAGTTCTGTGCATTTTATAATATTTTCCTTTGTGAATAAAGCCCCATTTTTGTTTCTTCTTTGTGTCTGACATGTGCGTCATTGTGTCTGTTGGTGTGAGAGAAAGATGGGCGGAGATAGTTATTTATTCATTTATTTGTATTCTTAAAGCGCTGTGCCAGGGAATATTAAACGGAATTTGTAAAATCCTGACATTTTAGATTTCAATTTTTGTAAATACGAAGGTTTTAAAAATTGTTCCTTAATGTAACTATCATCATCTGTTCCACTTGTGATTATTGAGGACATGGGAATACGGTTTTTAAAGAAATAACAACGGTCTTTGCTGCGAGAAACAGGTTTTATACATATTTATTTTAAAGAAACGATATATATCCAGTAATGTTGGATAAAGAGTAGATAACGAAATAAAATCGTTTGAAAGTAGAATTGATTGTCTTAATGAAACACGAGGAACACAGTGCGATCTTCGTTCTGGCAATGTTGTGTATGGACTAGAGCGGTGAGGATGTTGCCTTCCCTTTCTTTGCTTGTCTTACAAAGCAATCATGTGCATCCGTCCACTAAAAAATAAATAAATAAATATATACCCTAAGCGATACCTTGACTTGCTTTTGGTGGTGTTGCTTGGTCTATATAGAACATGTTTGTCGATAAATCATTTATTTTGTAAAAGGAAAAGGAAAAATAAACCGTTGACGCAATGAATAAGTACGTATCAGCGTTTAACACCATGTGCGCACAATAATGACTTCATTGTTCCGACTAAAAGTAAAGTTCTTGAGCTTTCAATACAAAGGGCTGCATAAAAAATATTTGAAAGGGAAACCCTTTCAATTAGACGCAACATGAGGCCATCAAGATAAAAGGTAAAAGTGTTGAATGTTAGTAAAAGGTACATAAAAAAGACATAACACCCTTAAAATAGAGAAGTAAATGGATGATTATTTTAGTTTTAATACACTCAACAATATGTGAGCAATAATGTTTCACTGTGTTTTTTGTGTCGCACTGCTCTTAGGTAGCGGTTTCTCACTCTTAGCCTCGTCCTTGATACGTTTTTAGATTCTGATCCACGACTGAGGATGACCGATTGGAGATTCAAAAATGGTCAATTTTTAAAACAAAGCTTCACATGTATTACTTAGGACATATCAATTTTAGACTAGACGTTCTTTTTAAGTAAATATAGTTCAGGTCTTGATGTCAAGTGCGGCATTACCCACGGCGTATGTTGTAACTGTCAAACGATTGCGATATAGTTAGTTTTACTCGCTTGATCAAGTCTGTTGCACTTGTAAAATTATGGACGGTAGAATTTCACTTGCAGTGTGTTTTCCGTCCGTGATTCCCACCACGTACAAGTACAAAATTTTCTCATTTAGTTACACTGCATGCATGAATGCTTTTATGATAGCGATCTTTCGGCTGTTGAGGTATGTAATAATTTTAGACATTATTCTCTTTGTATTATCATTGTTTGATAGGTAGTTTAGTTTCCACCTTTAAATATTTCGGAATGTGTCCTAATTTTTCTATTTGGTCAGACAATTTCGCATCAGAAAATACTATCTCATATAACACAGTTTATTTCATGATACTGTCACATTTTGTTCTGTATTGACACGTTCGATAAGTTATTTATTGTACAAGATAAGAACAAAAGTCAGCCTTCAACACTTTTACAGTGTGGTAGGGAATAAAAGCCCCAAATGTCTTACTGCATGCACTAAGGTGGTCAAGTCCTAGATATTTTTTGTCAATCTTAGGTGTTCTGCTTCCTTCCCCAGTTCTTTGATTGGTCAGTAAGGGTCAGCTTACCTAAAAGCATACAAACAATTGGACAATAGCATGCCATTAAAGGATTTCTTGAAATTAAAACAGTTTCTTAGCAATATGTAGGTTTATATTTCCAGATCCCGGTATATAAGTAAGTCCATTTTTGCCATGTTTTCCAACATTTCTCTTTGACCACTGATCCTAAAATACTAGGCAATTTAAAATTTCTTGCACGTTTCGAGCGGACGGATAGATTTTTAATTAAAAGTTTGTACGTCCATACGTATACCTTATATTTCAATTTGGGTCAAAGCATTATGAAAACGGTACCATTTCACATTCTGTGATATTAGTGGTTACACTTATCTATCGGTTACATTTTGCTCTAGGGTACACTTAGCTACAGGTTACGATTTGCATTAGTTTTCATTTTGCTATAGGTTGCAGTTTGCTACAGGCTACATTTTGCTATAGGTTGCAATTTGCTACAAGCTACATTTTGCTATAGGTTAGATTTTGCCGTGAAACATATGCGCAGTAAGTGCTAGTTTGCAATTTAAGAAAGGGCGAGGCGTTATTCGGTCCTTTTTAACACAACATTAACGAGTTCTTATGAGTCAGATTGGACATGAAGGACATTATTGATTGTCAGGTGTACAATCCTCTGGGGGAAAAATACACAATTGCATGAGAAAAGTTTCAACAAAAAGGTATTATTTAAATCCCGCAGAAAACCGTATATGAAAGAGCATTAAAATAACCAATATTAGTTGCACGCAAAGCGAAATAAACTTATCCAAATCTGAAATTTTCCTCGTTTTATCTATCGTTATTTTCTTTCAGTCCTGATCTATGAAGCTTGTGAACATTGTTGTCGATAATGGAGATCATAAGACTCCGTGTTTCATTGTAGAACCACGCTTTATGATTTTGGCTATTGTAATATAAGTAGAAATCAATTTGACAGTCTAAGGGTAAAATGTAATCTCAACATTTTGCGGACATCAATCGATCCAAGACTACTTTGACTTAGTGCCACATATTTAGCGTGATCCGAGTCCGTACACTAACACTGCACACATTTACATGCAACTTCGATCTTATTTCTAGAGCAGGTTCTCTGTCTTCCGTATTCATCAAAATGTATAGACATCGAAATGTATAGACATCGAAATGTATAGACATGATGAAGAAATTTCGTCCTTGTGCTTGTGTTTCAAACGTGACTAAAGTACTTGACTCTTTGTAATTAAAACATCCAAGTGAGGATTCAAATATCAGCAACTAAAATTTTTGGCTGCTATTGTACCAAATAATCATCTTAATTTATAGATATTGCCGATTAAGTTTCATATAAATTGATTCATTGAGGAGAATGGAGTTGACAAGGCAAAGACTAATCATGCTTATTTGCTTCAAATTATGTCTGCTTCACCGATGCGTAATGTATTTCGATACTTGTAAATCGGTAAAGTTCCATTTATTATGTACGTTATGTGCTGGCAAAGATCATCGATTTTCCCTGGAAAGTAATAAACTGTGATTGAAGATGATCTGGATATGTGAACCTCGGTAAAAGGGGAAACCCTACTACTAATCGACTGCCCCCGGATGAAGCTCAACTTTGATACTGAAATCACAGGATCGAAAGTAAATGAGAGAAGCCAACCGAACTGCATCAGTTGCCTATCTTAAAGCATATTATGTTCTCGTGCTTATTAAGTAACCGTGTTTCTAAGTCTAAAAATAAGTCTGAGGGGCATCTTTATTTCCTGACTTAAATCAACCATGGCTCGAAACCAGGATGGTGGCAAAACAATATCACTCAGGGGTGTCGATTAATAGCGTCGCCTCCCAAAATATATTCTAGTGAACGATATCAATGAGTGGTGTCGATTAATAGCGTCTACTGCCACAAAGTATTTCTGTCAAAAATGTCATTGAGTAGTCAAAATTAATAACGTCGCCTGTTTGCATAGCAGTCATGTCAGCAATATCAGTCATCAACATGCACACCAACTTACAATGGCGTGATTAGAACTTAACAGACGCTATGCCAAAAGTGCGAATCTATGTGGAAATCGTTTTAATATAGACTTGGTGTTGGTAAATGTTTTACCAGAATAGCAAGTTAATAAGATATATGTCATTTTTAGGTGTGTAGGTTGGAAGAAGAAATATAATTCAAATGATTTTGTATGTACAAGCTTAGCCTCAAATGCACTTGCTTTTTTAATATATCTCTAGTCAATGAGAAACACGTATTGAATTCAGACCCCCTCCCACACAGTTTATTTGCTTATCTTTTCTAGCTAAGATATAATTTTATGTGCAAAGTGACAGAAAGATTCATTTTATACATATTCATAGTAGTTTTAAAAAGAAGTAAACCTCTGAAATCTTTCGTTTCTCATCCCATCATGTTATGCGATATGTAAGCATTTATGTGATATCATTAATTTATATCTTACATGCTCGCTGGTAAAACAGGTAGGTAAAAAATGAACTGAACAAGAGTTCTAGACTATTCTCCAGTATTTATTCTCTAACAAGAACACACAGATAATCACATATGTATGCTTTAACAAGAACACACAGATAATCACATATGTATGCTTTAACAAGAACACACAGATAATCACATATGTATGCTTTAACAAGAACACACAGATAATCACATATGTATGCTTTAAGAAGGATGCACATAGGAGCACATATATATGTTCTAATAAGGATACACTTAAGAGCACATATGTATGCTCTAACAAGAATACGCCTGTTACGTATCGGCTCTTTCAAAGTAACACAAAGAAAGAGTGAAGACAACAAGCTTTGTAAATTTTAACAAAAATAATTTATTTCCCTAGAAAACACGGTGAAAAGGTAAATAGGTGAAACAAGACTTACGATTTACGAAAGATCCAAAAATATGTTCTAAATTTGTGAAAACACATAAGTCCTGTGAATAAACAGTTCTAAATTGATACAGTCTGAATCTCAGTTCCGTTCCAAGATGGCGGATGATGACGTCAGACGAAGGCTAACACAAAATGTCCAGAATTTTCACTGTAAAGCACAATTTGTATTGTTATGTTCCGATTTAGAAATAATTTCATCAAATGTCTTTGTCCAAAGCTAGTAGTGTTGTTCTCCAGGGAAAATAATTATTAAGAAAGTAGACGAAATACAGTTACCACCACTAACAACACACATGTTGTTCCTCGTACGAATGCGCAACTCTTTCCAGCACAGAAATACCTTTCTTAAGGTATTATAAACTCTGTAAGATGTTATGATGTGACTCTGAACTATGACTGACCACGACTATGACTAAACATTTCTTACAGGTAACTGAGCATTTAAAACAAGCTAATGCGTTATTACATGTACACACGCACGAAGACACGTGTGATTTCGCAATCCATCTGGACATTACGAAAACCTAAACAAGTATCAGCCAATCATTTACATAGCTACTGCTGAATGTTTACTTGCGACGAATTTACTATCATACAAAGCTCGTGCTTACACGAGTCACATTTACGTTTTAAATAAATACGATGTTTCTAACATACTATTAGATCTTGCTAACATAATCATCACCATAATAATAATAACATTTAGTGGCATAAAAATAAAATAAAAATGAAACAAAGAATTAGAAGAATTTAAATTTTAACACATATGTAATTTAACTACAGGGTCGTAACACTTTCTCCCATAAAGAAAAAAAGAAAGATTTATGTAATAAAGCTTTCTTTTTTACCAGATGTAAATTATACATGAGGAAAAAAAACATTTACATAAGAAGAACTCTTATGAATCTACACAAAGGTGTATGTGAAAATGACATTTCTATACACGGAAAAGTGCATCTGCAATTAAATTATCTTTTCCTTTAATGTGCCTGATGTCAAGATTGTACTCCTGCAAAAATAAACTCCATCTCAACAGTCTTTGATTTTTATTTTTCATTCTGCTGATGAAAGTAAGGGGGTTGTGATCATTAAACACAACAACCGGAGAAGGAGCCGAGCTAACATAAACTTCAAAATGCTGTAACGCTAGCATTAAAGCCAAGCATTCCTTCCCGATTGTTGAGTAGTTTCTTTGGTGTTTATTTAATTTCTTAGAGAAGTAACACACTGGGTGTTCTACACCGTTTCTGTCATCTTGAAGCAAAACTGCTCCAACCCCAACATCACTTGCATCCACAGAAAGTTTGAATGGTTGACTGAAATCTGGAGCTGTTAAAACTGGTGCACTTTTAAATATGGCTTTTAATCTATCGAAAGCCTCTTGACATTTTGCAGTCCAAAGAAACTTGTTTTCTTTCCCAACAAGTTTGTCAGAGGTTCGACAATATCAGAAAAATTAGAACAAAATTTGCGATAGTACCCAGCCATACCCAAAACCGCATCAGCTATTTTTTACTGACAGGCACAGGAAATTCAGAAATAGCCTTGACCTTAGCATCTATAGATTTAATTTGACCATGTCCCACAATATGTCCTAGAAAAGTAACACACGCACGGCAGAACTCACTTTTAGATAAATTAATAGTCAAATTTGCATCCGTGAGTCTGTCGAAGAACTTCCGAATTGTGGCTAGATGTTCTTTCCCAGTGTTGTTGTAGATGATGACATCATCAATATAGGCATCACAATTGTCTAGACCAGAAGTAATCATATTCATAAGGCGTTGAAAAGTACTTGGAGAACCCTTCATCCCAAATGGCATTACTTTATACTGGTAGAGTCCATCTGGAGTCACAAATCCGTTAGTGGAATTTGCCAAAAATCCTTCAGAAGGTTGAATTTAGTGACGTATTTGGCATTTCCAATTTTGTCGATACAATCGTCGATTCTTGGCAATGGAAATGAGTCTATTTTTGTCACACTGTTCACCTTCCTATAATCCGTACACATTTGGAAAGTTTTATCCGGTTTCGGAACAAGAATGCACGGTGAACTCCAATCACTCTTACTGGGCTCTATAAAATCATTTTCCAGTAAATACTGAATCTCTTTTTTCATGTATTCCTGTTTAAAAGGATTCATCCTGTATGGGTGTTGTTTCATGGGTTTTGAATCTACTATTTCAACGTCGTGAAAAATTTTGTTTGTCCTTGTAGGTATGTCTGGAAACAAGTGTTCATATTCAGACAATAATTGTTTAAGTTCACTTTTTTCTTAATTTTGTAAATGAGAAAGTTTCTGGTCTAGATTTTCCATAACTTCCGAATTCCGAAGACTTGTTGTTCCAAGATTAGTAGAATCCAACTGAACTCCTTCATTCAAATCTTCAGTTGGTGGGACAGGTACAACTAAATTAATTGCATGATTTACCTGGCTATTTCTTTCAACATACTCCTTTAACATATTGATGTGGCACAGTTGTTTTGGTTTTCGCCTATCAGGAGTATTTATAATGTAATTTAAATCACTTATTTTCTTTTCAACCGTGTATGGACCATAATATTTTGCCTGAAGAGGATTTTGTGGAATGGGCAAGAGAGCCAGGACTCTATCACCAGATTGAAAACTCCTATCCCTTGCGTTTTTATCATATCTTAACTTCATCTTTGATTGAGTAGAGTGCAAATTTGCTCTTGCGACCTCACAAGCCTTCGACAATTTATACTTGAAATCAGAGACATAATCAAGAAGATTAAGTTCTGTTTCTTCATTTGAAAGCAGTTTCTCTTTCAATAACTTTAAAGGTCCACGCACAGTATGTCCAAATACCAGTTCAAAAGGACTAAACCCTAGAGATTCCTGAACGGACTCTCTAACTGCAAACAAAAGTAAATGGATGCCTTCATCCCAGTCTTTACCTGTGTCAAAACAATATGATTTCATCATGTTTTTCAGAGTTTGATGAAATCGTTCCAAAGCCCCTTGGCTCTCAGGATGATAGGCAGATGATTTGAACTGTTGAATGCCCAATTCATGCATGGCTTGCTGGAAAATTCCAGACATGAAATTTGACCCTTGATCCGATTGGACAAATTTGGGAAGGCCAAATTGAGTAAAGAACTTTATCAAAGCCTTTACTATATTTTTGGTTTTAATATTCCTCAAAGGAATTGCCTCTGGGAATCTTGTTGACACACAGATTATGGTCAACAAATATTGGTTGCCTGACTTGGTCTTTGGTAAGGGACCAACACAATCTACCACAATTCTACTGAATGGTTCATCAAATACAGGAATTGGTTGCAGATGAGCTTTAGGTATCTTTTGATTTGGTTTTCCTACAATTTAACAAGTATGACAAGATCTACAAAACTTGCACACATCACTTTTGATTTTTGGCCAATAGAAGTGAGTCAAGATCTTGTGATACGTTTTATTTATCCCTAAATGACCAGTCAGAGGAGTTTCACGGGCCAAACTAAGTATTACCTGTCTGTAAGGTTTCGGAACCACAATCTGATATTTTACTGACCATTCGTCACTAGCAGGTACCTCGGGAGGTCTCCATTTTCTCATAAGAACTCCATTTTTTATGAAGTAACTGACAGGTACTTCAGTTGCTTCTTTTTCACTAACGGCCCGCTGAAACAAACAGGAGATCTCAGGATCCTTCTCCTGTTCGACGACAAGTGATTGTCGTTTATCACCCTGATCAGATAAAAGAGAATGAGGATTCAAAAGAGGATCACTATGATCAATACCTTTTGACTGATCCAAATTAGAAGTGAAAGTGACCTCATCAAAAGCCTGACCAATACATGTGTCAGCTAAAGGAATACATTCCTTATCAAAATCATTCTCAAGAGCTTTCTTTTGCCATAGCTCTGGTAACTGCACAAGCTGGGAATAAATCAGGGATTTCTTTTTCAATAGGATCAACTTTCTGATCCAAAGAAGGCTTGTCAGTTACAAGGGGATTTACCACAACCTTTTCTCCAGCTAAGTCATTGCCAAACAACAAATGAATGCCTTCAACGGGTAAAGTAGTCATTACACCGACTGTCACAGGTCCTGAAACTAAGTCTGATGACAAATTAACAGAATGGAGAGGAACATTAACAAAGCCGCACTCTACTCCCTGAATGAGAACACTCTCATTAGAACAGGTCTTCTCAGAAGAAGGCAAAATACCTGAAACTAAAAGACTCTGAGAAGCTCCATGTATCCCTCAAAATTTTAATAGGGATAGGATTGGCCAAATCACCCAAGAGTGATATAGAACCCTTCGACATGAATGGTTCAAAATTCTCCATAACACAATCAGACTGAGGTTTTTCAAACCCAACAAATGTATTGTTTTCAATACATGACCGTGACCTTGACCTCTTAGCAATAAGAGCATTTGGGATAGGTCTATCTTGATTCTGATGTCTATATTTCAATTTGAAGCAATCAGAAATGACGTGTCCTTTTTTCTTACAATAGGTACACGTAGGAATAGACAAGGATTTTGAATCAAGTCTCTCAGAGGCTTGATTTTTAGAATTTGTGCCAGACTGAGTTTTACTGAGAGTCGTATTTGGTTGAAACACCTTTCTATCAGTAGACTGCTGAGTGAAAGATTTGCTTACAGCAGGAACTTTATGAGTTAAGGAATACTCATCAGCAGCAATAGCAGCTTTTTCCAAGGTTTCAAACTTATGCTCTTCAAGATGATTCTTAATGTCACTATGGACACAGTTCTTGAACTCTTCAAGTAATATTAATTGTTCAAGACTTTCAAAATCATGTTCGATTTTCTTGGCTAAGCACCATCTTTTGAATAACTGTTCTTTTTCTCTAGCAAATTCAACATAAGTTTGTCTAGCATCTTTCCTATAGTTTCTGAACTTTTGCCGATAAGCCTCAGGGACTAATGCATAACCCTTCAAGATGCATTCCTTAACCAAATCGTAATCAGAACTTTGTTGTACTGACAGAGATATATAGATATCTCTGGCCTTGCCACAAAGTACACTCTGCAATAATTGAGTCCAATACTCTCTTGGCCATTTCGAATTCTCAGCAACTTTTTCAAAAAGAATAAAATATTTGTCTACTTCCTTTTCAGTAAAAGGGGGAACTAACTTGATATTTCCTAAAATGTTAAAATTTGAATTTGCACTAGAAGTGGAATCGTGCCTGTCACTTGCCAGCTCCAACTCTTTCATTCTAAGTTGAAATTCTTTATCTTTTTCCCTTTCCTGTATACGCATTTGTTCTTTTTGTAATTCCATTTGTCTTTCTTTTTCCCTTTCTTCTATTTGTATTTGTTCCTTTTGTAATTCTATTTGCCTTTCTTTTTCCCTTTCTTCTAATTGCATTTGTCTTTCTCTCTCCTCCCTTTCAGATTGTAATCTCATTTGTTCGTTTTGATTCTGAAGCTCGAGCTTCCTTAACTCTATTTCCATTTTTTTATTTTTAGTTCTATTTTCTTACTGTCAGAGTCTGTCATGGACTTACTGACAGATGCCAAAACACTTTGGTCAAAAACATTCTGTCCTACCAAATAATGAATTAATTTTTTTGATTTCTTGCTTTGTCAAGGAAGCTTTTGCTTCAGAAAGATCGTACTTTCCGGCAAGTTCAAGCAACTCATCCTTCTTCAGACTATCGAACTGTTCTTGAGTTGGGTTAGAAAGAAAACTCTCCACTTTTGACATTCTTAAAGAAAGCCTGTTGTTTTCACTAAGATTTCAAATAAAATGGGATTTGAACTAGGGGAATTTAAATTTCAATTTTTTAGCCAATTTCATATATCAGCTAATTTCATAGATCAATCCCGGACGAGCCCCCTATTTCTTTATGTTACGTATCGGCTCGTTCAAAGTAACACAAAGAAAGAGTGAAGACAACAAGCTTTGTAAATTTTAACAAAAATAATTTATTTCCCTAGAAAACACGGTGAAAAGGTAAATATGTGAAACAAGACTTACGATTTACGAAGAAGATCCAAAAATTGTTCTAAATTTGTGAAAACACATAAGTCCTGTGAATAAACAGTTCTAAATTGATACAGTCTGAATCTCAGTTCCGATCCAAGATGGTGGATGATGACGTCAGACAAAGGCTAACACAGAATGTCCAGAACTTTCACTGTAAAGTACAATTTGTATTGTTCTGTTCCGATTTAGAAATAATTTCATCAAATGTCTTTGTCCAAAGCCAGTAGTGTTGTTCTCCAGGGAAAATAATTATTTAGAAGTAGATGAAATACAGCTACCACCACTAACAACACACATGTTGTTCCTAATACGTACGAATGAACAAACACCTCTTTCCAGCACAGAAATACCTTTTCCTTAAGGTATTAGAAACTCCACAAGATGTTATGATGTGACTCTCAACTATGACTGACTACGACTATGACTACGACTATAACTACGACTAAACATTTCTTACAGGTAACTGAATATTTAAAACAAGCTATTTAAAACAAGCTAATGCGTCATTTCATGTACACATGCACGAAAGACACGTGTGATTTTGAAATCACATCTGGGTATTACAAAAGCGTAAACAAGTAATAACGTGATCACAGCTAATCATTTACATAGCTCTTTCTCACTGTTTACTTGATACGAAAAACCGTCATGCAAAAATCGTGCTTACACGAGTCACATTTACGTTTTAAATAAATCGATGTTTCTAACATACTAGTATACCCATGCAAACATAATCATCATAATAATAATAACTACATTTAATGATGTAAAAATGAAATAAGAATGAAACAAAGAATTAGAAGAATTTACATTTTAACACATGTAATTTAACTACAGGGTCGTACATGATATATACATAGTAGTGAAGTCCTGAGACGAAAAACGGCGATAAAAGGCAGCTAAATTGGGAAGAGCACTAACCAGAGACTTTTGGCCTGCGAAACTGGGAGGCTAGCAACTGAATCACTAGGGCTCTTAACATAAGGAGGAAAAAAAGTAGGGGACACAGACAGACGAATTCACTAGCCAAATATTGGGCAATGGCGTTCATTCGTGTCATTGGCATGCCATTCATTTCTAAAAGGAGTACCTCTCCGAAAGGTATGTCTTCCAACTACTACTACTACTACTACTACTACTACTACTACTACTACTACTACTACTACTACTACTACTACTACTACTACTAATAATAATAATAATAATAATAATAATAATAATAATAATTTAGATTCGATGCTTTAATAAAATTAGGTTAGTTGGTACCCAGGCAATGGAAAAAGTGCATTGCCCCAGAACACACCACGGTAACATACCTTGGTTAGTCCCACGATAGGATTAAACCCGCACCATTTTAGTCGTGAGTTCGGTACGCTAACCACTTAGTCACAATAACAATAATAACTGAACACCTTGAACAAATAGAAGCCTCTCTGATCTGACCTGGCATTAAACAAACTTTCAAGACCGATTATGAGAATTTATTCCAAGTTGTGAAAGATCCAAAAATTAAATGGTCTTGAAGATACTTCATAAATTGTTCGACTTTAACTAGTTTTCTACTCACACCACTCCTCCATATTTCGAGGTTTGTTTTTCCGTTTTGATTGAGTTTAACGTTGATAGTTTGTGCAGATATTGAGGTTGTATTACAGAGTTTGTACCTGCTCGATGCTAAATATCTTATCTTATTGCTTACACACACATAAACGTACGCTCAAACGTGCGGTATCGCACATTTGTCATGTTTTCGGCAAACGATGCGACAACTTTTCAAACATCTGCTTAAAAACTTCCCGTCTAAGCAAACGATGATATATCTGATTCCAATAGCAATCTAACTATAGAACTGAAAATTATATTTCTTTGCTTATAATCTTGCCAAACATGCCTACTGATATGTTTGGTTTGCAGGCAACTGAACTATCGTTATGTAATAGTCAGACTGTGACAAATACAGTGTGAGTGTGTGTGATTTTTAACATAGCTTTAACAATTTTTGAGTCATATCGCTATATATATGTCTGCGGTGTGGCAGTTTATAGTGATGTCTAGCACTGAGGCATCATGCCGCAGACATGTAGCATGATGTCCCACTCCGACACATTATCCTGACACCAGGCCGACCATTACTAACACTAACCTCTGAATGCTGCGCCAAGCGAGTCAGCTGCTAGTACCATTTTTGAAAGTCTTTGGTATGACTTCGCCGGAGTTCGAACCCGCGACCTCCCGCATCCGAGGCGGACTACTTCTCAACAACAACGACTCGTGTTCTCGAAATTTTATGAGAAACAAATTCAAGTTCAATGTGAAATCCTAATTTAAGATAGGATACTTACAGCAAATCTATGTATTTGAGATCTGATATGCCAATGAAGAAACGAAAGACAGGAAGATCTCAAACGTTATATGACTCTGAGCATGAGTCTGGTGCACAAAACATTTCGAGAATACAGAACCAGAAGCGAAGATGCGAGCGTCTTATATCCATCGTTTGGCGTCTGGCGTCATTTGGATTGCTTTGATTTAAGTTTCTGAAATAAAGCCTCTCATATAACGTAAACAAGTCCACCATAACTATAAAGTTCAACCTGAAAATGTTGTGTGAATACTGCCGTATGACTAACCGGAACATCCTAGACTATTTCTGTGAGACACAATCATGTCTCGCAAATACGTCCGCGCAGTCAATTTTAGAAAGATACATTATGTTGGCCTTAATTTCTCTGCAAAAGAAACTGTGATTTATTCGGAGTATCTCTGATATTTGTACAACTGGATTAATTTTAGGTTCAACTGTGAAGTTAGGAATCAAAAGAAAAAGAGTTCGAGGGCATTCGCAACTTCTAGGCTAAACCATGTTTCATATATAGAGCAGGTAGTCCGAACACTTTAATTATTCTCTAAGATATGATCCGCCTCGAAGTTACGAATGCCGTATGCCATTAAAGAATAGAATAACTATAGTCTGAATCATTCTATAAATTGACTTGTATACTTTATACTTTAGTCATATAGTCCTTGTCTAATCTGTTATATGCAGAGGCACAAACAGGCACAATTTATAAATGTTGTTGTTCTTTGTTGTCCGCAGAGGTGCCAGCTTTAATATGTTGAATGTAGCTCCAGTTCTAGGAAAAATTCACACAGTGATGAGATTTCAAGAGCGCATTCATGTTTAGGGTTACTACTGGTTGACAAGTGTGTCACGATGAAGGGGGAAGAATCTGGAAAAATCACCAAAAAGTAACCACTACACACGGGAAGTCACTTGCAAGCTTTCTCACATTCCCACATTGACCGAGCCGAGACTCGAACTCACGTGGACAGAGGTGAGACGTCAGTGATTTGTAAAGGCCAGTGCTTTAGACCATTCGGCTACATGTGGCCCCCGTCATTCGATGAATGGATGGTAAGACAGCGGATGTGTAGATGGAGGGACAGATGGATGGAAGGAAGGAAGAATGGACGGAGAGAAATGAATAGTTACATGGTCGGGTTCATAATTTTAGTTAGACAGACCAATGCTAACTTACAACAATATCACAAATGAACAGCAATACATAAGGTGAGAGAGAGTGAGAGGACAGACAGACAGAGAGAGACAGAGAGACAGAGAGAGAGACAGAGAGACAGAAAGAGAAGAGAGTTTCTGTCGAAATTCAAGTTAAAAAGCTATTTTAAAATCTTTATTTGAAGCGTTGATCTCATAGAACTAACTTAACAATAACAAAACGTAAAACCAACATAACGTATACATGTACCAGTGAAGTACAGAACATAATAACATTAGTTTTGCAATTTAATTCAGCTGATGTTGTTGTTGTTGTTGTGGGGCTTAACGCCATTTTTCAGCACACGATAGGCTATACATGGTTTTAGAAATATTCTAATTGTGACCTAAAGTAAAGTACAAGACTATATAATCTTGTCACTGGAAAAGCTGTTCATTCGTGCTTAAGATCTAGCAGAATCAGTTTGCATTTTTGTTGTGTCCAGTCGTTCATTTGGGCTGGAATTTATTTCTTCAGGTTGTTCAAATCAAGTGAATTTTCTCTCGAAATACAGAGTGTCATAGACAGATAAGATTATTGGACAGAAACATTCACTGATTTATTGTGAATTCAATCCTGGAATTATATGACTGTGTTTCAACAAAAGACTTGGTGGAGAAACACAATACAGACCGCCACAGGCACATCAACACCTTTGATGTTGGACTTAATTTGGATTTCCAATAAAGTGTATTCAGAACTTTTATTATTAGGACTCGTGTCTGTAATTCTAGAGAGAGAAAGAGCAGGGTGGGATAGAGTTCAATATTACCATGCTGATTCTGAAGATAGCTATACAAACGTTGTTTCCATCTACTCGGGTCTCTCTACAATTTTCCTGGATCTGTGAAAGACTGAACTAATATGCTTTGAGGACATTGAGCGACCAGAAGTATTTTGTACAGCTCTAAGCATTTAGGTAACTTGTTTTTCGAAAGATATGAATGGCTAATCCATTATGATACAGGGGTGATACTCAAAATCCTATTTGAAGTCAGATCAAAAATCTCATACGTGATCAATGGTGGCAACAGAGCAAAAGAACGTATTTATTTCGCTAAGAACTTTCGTCCATCTTAAAGTTAACATTCAGAGCACTACTGTTCCGCACGGAGAGGAATTCTTATTAAACATTATTTTGAGGAGAATGTATGACAGCAGAACTGTATTTTAATCCTTGGATTCTGCTGGAAGGTAAGTAAGAAACTCATTGCTAAACCAAGTTACATCTTTGAACCCTGCTGAAAGTCAAGCGAGAAACTCATAATACCAAACCAAGCTATATCCTTGAACTCTCCTGAAAGTTAAGTAAAAAAAACTCATAATGACAAATCAAGCTATATTCTTGAACTATGCTGAAAGTTAAATGAATAACTCATAATGACACACCAAGCTATATCCTTGAACCCAGCTGAAAGTTAAGTGAGAAATTCATTATGCGAAATCAAGTTATATCTTTGAACAGTGCCAAAAGGTAAGTGAGAAACTCAATGCTAAACCAAACTATATTCTTGAACCCTGCTGAAAGTTAAGTGAGAAATTCATAATGCCACAGCAAGCTATATACTTGAACCCTGCTGAAATTTAGGTGAAACACTCATAATGCTAAACCAAGAACTTTGATCAAGATAGTGAAAAGCCTGAACATGAGAAGAAATGCTGAGATGTTTAGTAAAACCGAAACCTGCTTTAGTCACATGAAGTTTGACGCAACTCCATCATCACTATTCTTTTGAAGGTTAAAGCTGCGAATATAAATTTCAAGCTACAATTTCTCTCACATTGTAAATTTGTGTGACCCATTTTGGGTTTCTGTACCCTTTTTAGCTCGAATGGACAACAATATTGTTTATTACATTGCACTTAGAAGTTTGCAAGCATGCACTAACTTGGACGATTATGTCTTACTACTTTACATAGAAGAAATGGGGCACTATGATGTGCAGTGGATAGTGATTATACATATGGAAAACACACACAACTCAGTTTTCTTTGGCTAGTTATGAAAAGTCGTTATAAAGTATATTAAAGAAATATAGCATACGCATCGGATGTTAGCTGTTGCAGATAAGCACCAGTTTTATGAGACCATTGGATTATTGAGCTCATTATAGGTAAAGCCAATGGTTCTTCATCTCACAAAACTGATGGTTATCCGGGTCAATCGACACCTGATAGATGCGAATTATTTATTAAATGCTTTGAACGAGGGAAATTTTGCTTCGTGGTTAAAAATATATTTCTTCCCCTATGCACACGTATATTTCAACTTATTTATTCAACTTGCTACGTTGAGGACTGTCACTATGGCTAGGGTTTTTATTCCCGAAATTGGAACAGTGTAAGGATATTCTGAGGGGGTGTAAGTGTACTTTGCAATGATTCAAGGGTCCGAAAAGATAAACAAAGAAATAAACCAGTAGACTCAAATACAATGATAGCAAACCATTCCAATATACCATATAAGCTCGCTTATAAGTCAACCCAAACTGCAAACAACAAAGATCCTGATCGGCTGGAGCATAGTGCTACTGCAGATCAGGGTCCATGTTGTTTATTCCAATGATTTTGTTTTTTTAACAAACTACACAGACCCAGGTCTGCCGGCGTATTATGCAACGGTAGATCTGGGTCAGTGCGTTTTGCAGTGGACTCTTCTTATAAGAGAGAACATAATGTAAGAGTTAAATGTTATTTATTCTGCTTTCGTTGTTGAATCAAATGGCAGCAGAACAACACTTTGTTTTCCGCTACATTTTGTAATTATTTTCTGATTTTACAGGCCGTGATGGCAAACGTACAACAGTAAGTTTACTGAAAGTCGATCTGACCCTTTGAAATTCCGGATTTCTGGAGGCTCGCAATGAATGAATTCAGTTATAAAGATTGATATTTGTACCCAGAAGGCCGGTCAAATCTCTCTTCTATCCATCCACTGCATCACAGACTTTTGATATGTTATGAATATAAAGCATGCAAAATGTAGAATATGGTTAATTATATCTCTATTTTGATTTTATTTTTTTCTATCAGTTTTGTTTTTGTCACATATTGATGAATGCTCGTGCTCTACGGATAAACATGAACTCCCATGTGAACTGAGTCCAGACTGTCCACCATTGATTTTTGAACTACGCGGGTGTCTTTTTGTTTTCTCCGTCACGGCCAGTAATATCAAAATATAATATATGTGGCCGAGAGCAACATGTTGGTCTAAGTGTAGTCCTCTACAGCACAGTAACAGAGAAAATTCGTAGTCATCTGTGACTGCTTTTCAACACCTGAAAGGAATATCTTTTGGCATTCAAAAGAGATTCAAAATGCCTTGCATGATGTAAATAATTCCAAAAAACACCAAAATATAATAAACAAATGAAGAAATACAGAATAACTGTAAAGGGTACAATAAATTAAAACACTGAATTGAAAGGTACGTAAATAAGTAAGTATAAATGTATTTTGACATTGACAATACCAATAGCTTATTGATACAGATACACGACTATATTACAAAGACGTAGAAAACCATATTACAAATAAATCTAACATAGCAGTGAGGAGATAAAGGAAAAAAAAGTAAAAATCCAGCATACACAAGGAAAATATGTAGAAAGGTGAAACGGAACTTGCGTTACATAAGTGTGATCTTCCATATAGGATGGCAAAAGATAATATAATTACAGTCATGTGCATTTGATCTCTTGTGTGGAATGCTGAACTGACGTATTGCGACAATTGAGATTTTATTACAGTGTTCTTAGACTTCATCAAAGAATGGGACATGTCTTCACGTGGATGTTTTTGCTAAGCATTAAGCTTATATGTGTATGCCTGCTTGCCTGCATGGATGGATGGATATATGTATGTATGTATGTATGTATGTGTGCATGTATGTATGTCATAATGTTGCTGTAGACCAGATTGTCACTGCCTGATTATGCCCATGAACTTTTCCAATCAAAGTAATTAAATAGTTATATGAAAATATATTTACAAGCCAAGGTTTTACTAAAATTATATTGTATACAAATCTCTCTTACTCCTCTATTTCGATTGCATAAGATTTCCAATTTTCAAAAGTTTCTTCGAACTTGGTTTCCAAAATGTTGCCCCCTAATTAAATTCAATCATACATTTCAATCAAACAGTCAGTCAGTTAATCTGGCAATATCGAAACATTGTTACAATCTGGGCAGTTAAACATTGTAACAGTCTCGCCACATTTAAACATTGCTACAATCTGGCCAAATGTAAACATTGTTACAATCTGACCAAGGTTAAACACTGTTACAATTTAGCCATGTAAAGATAAAGAAAGCTTTGTCTCATTTACAAAACAAACAAAAAAGTTGGCATATTTACCTTAAAATATTAACCATCTGCTTATAAAGTCCAGTTTAAAAAAGTATGAAGGATCATCTATCTATTTCAAGCATCTTCATACCTTAATATTTACTAAAGAAATATGTCATTCGTTATACTGGTACCTGAATATATTCAGTATCAGAGAAT
>JAECUM010030127.1:0-10071 GCA_016617855.1 Megalonaias nervosa
ATATATATATATATATATATATATAGAGCAACCCAAACCATCAGAGAATGATAGACTCATTACAGTTACAGACTATTGCAAAATGTAAAGAGGTTAAAATATTATCATCCAAGATTCTATACAGAGAAATCTCAAAGTGAACCAAGAAAATGTTATCTATTTACTGTTTAGACTGATCTGGTGGCCTAGAGGTTAGAGCATCTAACTTGGATGCAGGAGGTCGCATGTTTGAACCCCAGTCGAGTCTCACCAAAGACTTATAAAAATGGTTCTAACAGCTGCCTCACTAGGCGCTCAGCATTAAGAGGTTGGTGTTAGGACTTGTCTGCCTGGTGTCAGGATAATATGACTGGGTGGGACATCATGCTACATGTCAGCAACATGTCACTCCAGTGCTAGACATCACTATAAACTGTCACACTGTAGACATCATAGCAGTATGACTGAAAAATTGTTAAAGCTACATTAAAAATCCAAATTACACACACACACACACACATACATACACACACACACTGTTTACTGTTTATATTATACTAACATAAGTATAGCAGAGAAGTTTAAATCATTATATCGGATGTAGATGTCAGATTTAAAGATACAGATAATGTGTGGTCCTTTTGAACATGCTTACCAAGGTAACTTTTGATCTTATCTTTCAGAAAATTAAAAAATGGCTGGGAGAAATACTCGAGGCATTAATTTTTGTACACAAAATGAACATCATACATCGGTAAGTTAATGAGAAGAACCTCTGTCATTTCCAGTTTTGTATAAAATGCATGATGCATGCTACTCGCCATTTACTCACAGGCTGCCAGTTTTGATAGATTTCTTGATTTGAGTGACTCAGCAAGAAATTATACATCAGTAAAGAAATGATGTTATTGTAAGCCTGAAGTTGAATCTTGATGTTTCTATGTTTATACATGTACTGTTTTTCTGCAAATGACATTGAGGATATATGCCTAGCCAAGCATCACAAAGTTTTCAGTTGTTTTTCTCCATTTAGCATTGCCTATACACTATTTCTATTTATATCTGATAAACATGTTTGTGATTGTCAGGGTCTTTTCTAGAACTGAAAATCGGGTGTGCTTCTCTGCTCATTTTTTAAAAGGGAATAATATTCTGAATATAGGAGGGCTTAATTAAGAACTGAAGGTAGGACACGAAACTATGATGTGCAGTTTTCACTCAGTAGGTTCAGTTTTCTGTGCTTTTATTTTGAAATTATCATAAATGTTGCAGCTGCTCATCTTAAAATAGTTCCTGGATTATTATAAATTAAACCTGCTTATATAGAGGAGACATCATAAAATATGGTACTCTGTATTAGTACTGTATGTTGCAGTTAATAAAAAAAATGGACTTAAAGAATTTGAAGGATATCTCCAATCTACACTGTATTGCTGACCTTCATTTTGTTTTATATCATCATAATTTCCAAATCTGACAACAATACATCTGATGCCATTACATGATAGCATCATTACAGTAGAGACAACAATTCCCTTTCCCATCCATGAATTTAATTTTCTACTAAAATATATCTGGTAAAAGTGGAAAATTGATCCTCAAAAATATATAGATATGAAAATGTAGTAAATAGTTTATCAGTTTTGCAATCGTTGGTATGCAAATGTTTATGTTTAAATTATTCAACAATTATTATAAATATTATATGAAATGAGCAAGTACAAATGACTCTGTTTATCATATTATCACATATACTGATTATGTTTTGATAAAATGCTTACATAAATATGTAAGATTGAAGATTAATTGATGATATTTTTACATTTTAAGGCATCCTAACAATTTTGAACATGCTTACATCATTTTGTAAACTTTCCAATATCCATGTCAATGAAAACTTTTTTGGGGTCAGATGATGTACCAATATATTGAATTAACAGTTTGCAGCATTCTGCCTCAGTGGTTTTCTTGCTTTCACCATCTTACATAGACTTAATTTATAATATGCAATTAAAGTTATGACATAATGTTTGTGTTGTGATCAAAGCTATTGTATCATAAGCCGGATTTGACCTTAAATTTACATTTGGCATGGCTCATGTTATGTCATAACTAGTATATGAAATTCCATCATATTTACATCCTGTAATACGGGACAGATTCACTATATGCTGCTATGAATGAAAAGTATGAGAGGACATTCCTACAGATTATGAATTGTCAGTAATAATTATTGGACTTATTGTGTTCACCATGAACATATTTCTTGGATACATTTTTTAAAGTGTTACAATATCTTTACCTGCCTACAGTGATATTCGCCCATCCAACATTTTTCTGAAAGATGATGGGACACTTTGTCTAGGAGATTTCAGTGTGGCCACTGTTGTAGGAGATGCTTTGACATGTACCAGGGCATCAATCAGTGAGTTGCTATTTGTTTACAATGTAACAAATTATACGGTTGTCATTTACCATGCCAATCCATTCATGAATATATCTGACCATTTATGCATTCATATATGGACTCACCCATACATACATGCATGCATGCATGCATACATACATACATACATGCATACATACATAGATACATACATACATTGATCCAACCATAGACAGATAGATAGATAGATAGATAGATAGATAGATAGATAGATAGATAGATAGATTCATACAGTGAAACACTGGATAAGAAAAACATTCCCATTTTGACCTTTCTAGTTTTGCTGTAAAAATGGTACAAGAGTTGATCAGAGGCTATCTAACAGTCAGCATAAATTTAGTATAGAGATAAGATGCTATACAAGAGTTGACCAGAAACTCTCTAGAGAAATTATTATCAAAGTTATTATCACTATCTAACAGTCTGGAAAAGTTTATTTTATGTATTTGAATGTTACTTACATGTAACAGCTGCTTGAATGTAACCTCAGAAAATATACATACTGACAGACATATTTATTTGCTTTAGTGATAAAATCTTTCTACTTTAGGTTCCTTGAATTACATGCCACCTGAATGTCGAGATCAAAAGACATGTTACAATGAGAAGGGTGATATTTGGTCCTTAGGGTGTGTTCTCTTTGAGCTTGTCACCACCAGATGCTATGACAGTAACCTGGCGATATCTAAACTTCAGGAAATAAAAGAAGAACCATTGGTGCTTGAGGAAGTTTTTGAAGACATTGAAAAGGTTTTTACCTTTAATTCATTATGCGTATTAAATATACCTCTCCAAGAAAAGAAAGATAAACCTCACTGCCTAACAGACCTTTTGGGAAATTTGCAAAGATTTATGGGCAAAATAAATTGGAGCACAAATTTACACCATTTTTGTTTACACTGATCTGATTATTTATCATGATAAATAGATTTTTTTTGTTTGTTTTGTTTCTTTTTAGATATATAAAAGGCATTATGAAATTAAAAAGACAGAATATATGCTGTAATGTGTTTTCTCTAAGTGCTAATACTGAAAATAATCAGGCTTATAGATGTGATGGTGAATCAAGCAAAAGAGCTAAGGGACAGAGAAATTGCTCATCACTAGTCAGGATATTGCTAAAAATGAATGAGTTTGTTAAAGTGTCACAGTCACTTTGTCTACTCTATTGCAACTCTTCACCTTACAACAACATTATATTGAGGGGATTAGAGCATGATAACCAAATATCATGGAGACTTTTAGAAAGAATTTCATAAGAATTATGAATTGAAACAGAAGATTAAAATATTCTAAAGCAATACAGAAGTTTGCAGTGTGGTTGAAATGTTGGCAGTTTGTTAGAATTCACCTTTGAAGTGCAGATGATGGCCTGATTAAGCTGGAATACAGGCACAACACTGAGTGTGGTTTTCAAAAAAATCTGATGTTTTACTCTAATTTGTCATGAAAAATAGTTAATTCAGGTTGGTTCACATTATGTAGGAGTCTGAAATAAGCTTTGCTTATCTGTTGGCACATTCTATTGGTATGATGCTTATTGAGTTTGTGACCTGGCAGAAGATCCTTTTGATGAAAACAGGATTCTTAAATATTTATATTTATTTTATGCTCATTTTTTTCCCCTGTTAACTTTACATTGTCAGAATTGTTCATTATTTTACGATACTGAACACCTTAATGCTGCACAACATGTGTGTGTAAATATAGTAGAGTGTATTAGGAACTACTTTGTAAACAAAACATGTACACTTATTTACAGTAGACACTTTAGGTTTGATTTTATTAGATTTGTGTGAGGATGAACCAAAGAAACTGCTTTGTCTAATTGAAATGAAGGATGATAAAGTGAACGATGTGGATGAGTTTACTGAGTCACAAATGAAACTTAATAAGCAAATGAATTAGCATGATAATTCTATTGTCTACAACAAAGTTGAGAGACACAGTACTGAAGCTATCATTCTGATCATTTCAGCAGTTATTTAGGAGAAATGTTCATAACTGTTCATAAATGGAATGGTTCAGACTATGACAGGTGCTCTCTGGGGTATATAGAAATGGCATAGAAAAGCATATTGAGGCCAAGTGTGATCACATTTCTATCAGAGACATACCATCTTATAAGTCAAAGTATGAAATGCAAGAAAAAAAAATTCAATGGAAGGTTTAATGTAGAAAAGTAATGGCTTCAAAGCCAATAAGCCAATGTGACAAAAAATTCACATTTCCGCTTGCTGAATGGACTGTCACACATCGGCTGCTTTGCAATTTTCCATGTAACTTTTATGATACAATGTTTTGGATTTAGGATATAGATAGATGCCATACAGTTCATAACAAAGCTGGGGTCCGTACAAAGAGTGACATGCAGTTGACAAGGCATAAACATGTCTTGTGTAGCTGGTAATAAGAATGGCAAAAAATATACTTACTCTGAATCACATGTGCTATGTCATGGATTCTAAAACTTGATTTCACACTGAGAAATTATATTGTAATAATAGTGCAGTAACATCTTCCTAACTGCACTAAAAATAAAATGAACATGAATTTCCATATCATCATTTTGATAATTATATTTGAAAGAGTTCATATTTTTCCCACTTGATTGCAAACATTGAATTGCAGAACAGAAACACACATGCAGCTGAGTCAAGATACATCCCTCCCTGCTCAGATCACATGTACTTTGTGCAGAATTGACACAGTTAATAAATCCAGGCCATCACAAGCAGAACTGACACAGTTAATAAACCCAGTCAATAACCAGAAGAACTGAGTAGGATCAGCAAATACAAAACCAAAATCCATCCATTCTAGACCAACTGGAAAAGTTGTTGCAAATCGCATTCATTCACAATTTGACTTTAAATTTCAATTTAAGTAGACCAAAACGGCAATTCTTTTTTAAACTAAAGTCATGCATGCAACAAAGTTCAGAGGTTGCTGGGTGGTGCTATGTGTGCATTAATATTGTTATTGTGTATTGATGAATCGATGGTTGTGTATTTATTTTGGAACACAGCATAAATTCAATTACTTTTTTTCTTGTAGTGTATATTTTGTTTATTAAGCCTTAGGTAGAATAACAAAATGAGTATATAATGAAAAGGTTACTGCATTTGTATGGGAAATTATGAACTCATTTTTTGGGATTAATATTGCAACCTCAAGGTTGTTTAGTATTACTCCAAAACACTTGTTCACATTTTCCCATACAAATGCTGTAACCTATAAATATAAAATCCACAGTGTCTCAGCTCAGTTGTTAATGCATTTGGTTCATGACCAGTGTGGTTCATGTTCAGTTCTCACAGATGGATGAGCCTGTATCATCTGAAGTGGTGCATCCTAGGACATGGCACTTTATTTGCCTCTGAGAGATGTAACCTCAGTGTTACTATGTCACAAGAAGGAACAAACAAAATTCTGCTTGGTCAATCAGCATTTTCATTTTCATACTCACCAGCTAGACACTTGATTGGTCAGTAAGCATTTTCATTTTGATATACACCAGCTGGACAATTGATTGGTCAGTAGTTCATTAGAATTTCTATTAAGGAATAGTTTGACTTGTCTATGAGTTGAGGATCGGATGTCAATCAGACTGAAAGTACAATGGTGTTTGTTCATTAAAGAATAGAGGAAAGTGTTCTCCATTTAATTTATTTCTAGCTGATAAGGATAGAAATTCTTTAGCTCCTTTTAAAAAGCTTGCTTGCTTGCTTGGATCTTAAGATATTTACATATGACTAAATCAGATCTGCCCATTCAATCCAGTTCTTTTAGAGTAGTTTGTGAATACATTTTCAAATATTAACATACACTATACAGTATATTTCTCAGATAATTTAGCAAATGAATCTTAATTTAATTGACATATGCACTCATGACACAGGTAACTTTTAGTGTGGGTCTGGAATCACTGTATTTATTTTGCTGAGACCTCATTAAAGTCAAACGCAAGTTAAGTCACCAAACTGTATGTACATGCTGGCATCAATACAGTCAAAGACAAGTTAGATCACCAGACTATATACACATGCTGGCATCAGTAGAGTCCAATACAAGTTATGTCACCAGACTATATGTACATGCTGACACCAATACAGTCAAAGACAAGTTAGGTCACCAGACTATATCCTCATACTGAAATCAATACAGTCAAATACAAGTTAGTTCACTCAACTATATCCACATATTGATATCAATACAGTCAAATACAAGTTACTGGTAGGTCACTCAACTATATCCACATTCTGACATCAGTAGAGTCAAATACAAGTTAAGTTGACAGACTATATCCACATGCTGATATCAGTAATCAAATACAAGTTAGGTCACTAGACTATATCCACATACTAACATTAATAGAGTCAAATGCAGGTTAGATCAATAGTCAAATACAAGTTAGGTCACTAGAGTATATCCACCGAATAACATCAGTAGAGTCAAATACAAATTAGGTCACCAGACTATATCCACATACTGACATCAATAGAGTCAAATACAAGTTTGGTCACTAGACTATATCCACATACTGACATCAACAGAGTCAAATACAAGTTAGATCACTTGACTATATCCACATTCTGACATCAGTAGAGTCAAATACAAGTTAGGTCACCAGACTATATCCACATATTGATATCAATGCAGTTAAATACAAGTTAGGTCACTAGACTATATCCACATACTGACATCAATAGAGTCAAATACAAGTTAGGTCACTAGACTATACATGCTAACATCATTAGAGTCAAATACAAGTTTTGTCACCAGACTATATCCACATGCTCACATTATTTGAGTCAAATACGAGTTAGGTTACCAGATTATATCCACATGCTGTAATCAGTAGATTTGCTGTAAATTTAATTATGCATGATATAGTGATTCCATCAGTATTGTATTGAGGAAAAAAGTAAATGCATGGATTATTGGTTGTTGTTTGAGCATTCATTTTGATAATGAATGCAATTATTACCTCATGAAAAAAAATTATGGATTTTTGGAACAGGTCTGTGTAATGACTATGTATGTTAACAGATAAACCTAAATTACTAAGCAAACATTGTTAAACACATGGCAACATTACACTCAAGTTGACAACACATGCATATTAAAATATTTTTTCATCAGTCCACTGTTTCATGATAATCATTTCATTATCAAACATTTACTGACTATATCTAGAAATATGCTGAAACTAGATGAATTTTAAGTGTAATAACTCATGCAAGTATTATTTATTATTGAATATTCAATACTGAGTGTGTAGTCAAGTGGAAAGTGACATGCTTTGGCCAAAATAAATCTTCATATCTCCTCCAGACAAGGACAAACTATTTATTATATCAGAGCGAATAAAACAGGGAAACACGATCGTGTTAGGGAGAGACACAATTCCATCAGGTACAATAGTATGAAGAAGACGCAATAATATAAGGGAGGCTTTGTTCCCTGACATGTGACATTCTTTGTGCCAGTCCTTGATACTGTTTATTCTAGAACATTTAATATTTTTTTAATATTGAGTGTGCTTTCTAGTTGAGTATAATATTTTTATGCAGGGCCAAAACATGTTGTCCGTTCTTTACAAAATGTGGAAAACATAAAATTCTAATTCCTTCATATTTTTCAGGACTACTCTGATGATATTATATCTGTACTGAGGTCAATGTTGAAAAAGAACCATGACACACGACCATCAGCACAGTATGTATGTTTGTTGCTACAAATTTTCTTTAAAGAAGAAAATGATGGCATGCAGTGTAATTATAGTTTGCATGTTTTATAGTGACACATTCTAAACATTATTAGCTATATCATGCTTTTTATCAACTCTCTCTAAACATTATTAGTTTTATCATTGCTGAGGGCATGGAAGCTGGACACGGTTTGTATCAAGCCCATGTCACGTGAATTATGGATCTGACAGGATGCCAGTTGAGCTACCATGACACCCTAAAATGACATCAAGGTGATAATGTTAGGGACCCGCTGGTGACAAGCTCAAAATTATAAATTGATGAATGAAAAATTTGAGTGTATTTTTATGTCATTGATGCTTTTCATTTTTAAAATTAGTAGAGGGGTGCAAACAGATGGAAGTGTAAGAAAATACTATAATGAGGTTGGATTCACTGCTACATGTAGTTGTATTCAGTATCGATAAGCACTTTATTATCTCTATTTATTCATTTCTTTTCCTTACCATTATTTTTTTTCAGAGATCTGTTGAGGGTTCCATACATCAAGTCCTGTGTGGAACTCAGTGACTACACACAGCTTGAAAAGAGAAAGAGAATCCAGCTAGCATCCACAACAGGCCCTCATATGCGTAAGTTCAGTAATTTTGTGAAAAAGCAATTTATTTTTCTTTAATGAAAGGAAAATGAAATGCTTGAGACCAATAAGCATTGCATATTTTTCACTCTTATGGGGATATAGATTCTGACCTTTTTATTTCTGCAGCTGACATATTTTTCATTATGTTGGGCATAACCTTATTTCTAAGGTAATCATCTGTGAAAGGAGTAATGCAAGCTCTGTGACATTGTGTAATCTATTTCAGTTATAAGACAAATTGCCAACTGGTTGAAAGTGATTCCGAAATTTTGACTGATTTTAGTACAATGTACACTCTCATATGAATTGAGCCCAACTGCAATCTGCACAGACCCAGATCTGTGTCTATATTATTTCTCAGTTGGACTTGACAGACAGTAATTTTTTAGAAAATTTGGATATCATTTGATTGTATGCATCATAGCAGTATTTCACAGTTGTCATGATAACATTTTGATTCTTTAGAAGTTATCTTGTAACAGTAAAATGAAATAGACTGGATTACACTTTATGATCATGGTGACTCTCATAGCCCAAATAACAGTTGTTAATGTTTGATATTGAAATGCCCTATCATGAAAAGTGAACAATAGATTTGATTAAAATTTTAGCATATATATATATATATATATATATATATATATATATATATATATATATATATATATATATATATATATATATTAATTTGGTATATTCATTCTAGTCACAAACAAAAATTTGAGTTTATTTTCTTTTAAAGTAAAGCAAAAAAAGTGCAGTCATTTCTCAAACCATATATACTCACTTGTAAGTCAAATCCAACTGCAAACAACATAATGCCATCGCATAATGCACCACTGGGTCAGGGTCTGCATTTTTTGTTCTCTTTATTATCTCTAACAATCAACTTCATAGACTCTGATCTGCCAGCACTCTATATGACAATAGATCTGGGTCTGTGCTGTCTGCAGTTTGACATGTGTATGAGTACATACGGTACCATAACTAATCATCTGGTCATGGATATTAATGTAATACAAAATTATTATGGTATTATAATGTATAAAATTTGTTTCTGATATGTGTAATTTCCTGAAGACATCCAATCACATTCCCAGTTAGCTAAGACTCCCAGTCTCATTCCTATATTTTTAATTGAACTAAGACACCAAATCACATTTGCATATTTTCAGTTCAGCTATTCACCCAATCACATATTTCAGATATGAAGCTGAATTATTTCTTTTAACTGTAAATTATCCTTCATAGATGAAAGGTGAAAATCAAACAAAATCAAGAAGAACCTTATA
>JAECUM010030128.1:0-14659 GCA_016617855.1 Megalonaias nervosa
GAGAGAGAGAGAGAGAGAGAGAGAGAGAGAGAGAGAGAGAGAGAGAGAGAGAAGAAACTATATGTATTTTCTTGTAAGAAAAAAACCAACAAAATTTAGAAAAAAGATGTATTCAACCTCATCACATAAAATCCACCTTTGTTTCATCAACTTATCATGCCTCTATTGACTCACAAGTATAGTTCTTAAATAGTTATATGTCAATTTTAATTCAACAGTTTCAGCTGTGATAGAAAACTGCATAAAGTTACTTACTCCAACACTTATTAGAAAGACCATAGTCCATAAATATTCATTTCCTGATTTGCCAATTATGCTAAAAGAAATTTGTTCTAATTTAAAATTTTATCCTTGAGGAAACAGCATGAGTAAACTACTACAATTCATCACTTGTAAAAAGAAATCATAATTTGTGAAAAAATATACTGAACGACACCAAACTGCATTTATTTCTTTAGTTTTCATTCAAAATTCTGTTGCTTATCTGTTTTTCCAAATTAAAAATTTCAGAGATAGGCACTGACACATTATTTTCTGTTAATGTTCATCAGCTGTGCATAAGCATTAGTTGATGAACCATTAAAGAGCTGTTGCTGTCACCTTCCTTTTCATACATCAATTACCAACTTTGGACTGAACTCAGTAACTGAAGGTCCATTTAGGGAAACCAACATATTAAACTGGTCAAACTGGTCAACACATAATTAGCATCTGGTATTCTTTTAATCAAGTTCTGGCATGAAAATGGTAGACACCTGAAATTGGCAATAACATATGGTCTGCATAAACCTCATCACATTTTGATACTGCATATGCAATTATGTCCTACGAATGAACTACAGTAATCCTTCATCATCAATTCCTTAAAGTTTTTAAACACCATGTGTTTAATGATTGCCTGCTCAAGCCAAACAGCACCCACAATAAGTGGTAGCTAAATGTCAGTGTCCTCTTCCTTTCTCCACAGTGATAGAGAAACATTTCCATTATTGCTTCCCATGTCCAATACAATGTCCAGGTTACTGATGAGTTCAAAGACAGCAAATGCATCAAACATCTTGCTGTTGGGAAAATGTCCCTCAATATCTATATGGAGAATTCTAGCACATTCCAATGTGGGGTTTTCAACTGTCTATTGCGTGTGGTTCTATTGAAATCAAATCCACTGAACTTGTCACTTTCATAAGCTGACTCAAGAAATTGAGATAAAATGGGCCCATAACATGGATTCTTCATCAAGTATTGGTCTTGGATTGACTGCAGAAATGCAAAAATGCATCAACCATGTCACGCATTTGTTTATAACCAAGATCCCTATTCAGTAAGGTTTTTCATTCCAATTTCTTCTAAGAAAATGTCACTATGGAATCAAGTCAGAAAGAGAAATTTGTAAAAGGTCTGGGTGACCATAATATCAGAATCAGACTCTGCCTCACAGACAATGAGATCAAAGATTACATTAACACCTTCAATTGCTGTAGTCATGGAAAGCCAATGTATGCCGTCCACTATAGCCTAAAGGTGCCAATTTCAGGCCATCCATTAAATCATGCCAGAAAGTTTGAGATGATGAACAGGCTGTTGATTTTTAAATACTTGTGCAAAGAATTCTTAATACTTTCATAGTATCTAATTTCTGGAATAGTTTCTGCCATATCAACACAAGCAAATTCAAGACTGTGAGCCACACAATGCATCTCCAACAAGACTATTGACAATTTCTTTCAATCCAAATGAATTAAAGACTAATTTACTGGTTGTTAAGTTATTGAACAATGATGTTTTCACTTAAAAGTTTGTTTTCTAATTCAGCAACTGGTACAGGTACATGTATGTTGATGCTTTCATCACACGATAAAACTAATTCATTGGTTTTTTTTCATAACACGTACTTATACAAATGAGTGTTGTTTAAAAATTTTATTAACATTACTTAAATTCTGACATTAATTATAACAGTATAAATTGTTTACTACATGTCCAATGTCACTGACATGAACAAGTATGTTAAACAACAAAGTCCCTGATCAACTGTTGCATAATGCAATGGCAGATCAGTGTCTATGTTGTTTGTCCTACTGATTAAAACTGCACAGACCCAGATCTGCTGGTGTATTATGTGATGGCAAATCTGGGTCTGTGCATTTTGCAGTTGGACTCAACTTATAAGTGGGTATATACGGACTACTGATCCAGTATTGTTTAAAATACTGTGCAAAAAGCATTTTTTGTCAGCTCCATCATTCAATGAATCACAACATATTATGAAAACATAAAATATTTACAGCTTAAGATAAATTTGACAAGGACAATTTCTTACAGCCACGGTGTCCATCACGTTCTGGTCCTGGATGTATGCTGCATCTTTGTCATCTTCTTCAAAACTCAGGTTCCCAAGGTGAAGGACGGCAGATACAATGGTGAACATGTCTTGTTGCTCCTGAAGCATGCCAAATGCAAAGAGAATTGCAGTACATGAAATGGCTCTGAAAACAGGTTTGGTTTGGTTTGGTTTGGTTTTTATTGGTAATGCAACACAAGCTGTAATTTAGTGTCAATACAATCAGGGTAAAGTGCACACCATAGTAAATAAGCATAGCTGATCCAATGGTAGGATTCAATCCTGCATCCTTTCAGTCACAAGTCCAGCATGCAAACCAATGAGACACTGCAGCACAGGAGAAAAGAGGGATCATGAGATCTAAGCCCAATTTTCTCAACTTTTCTCAAAAACATTTTTAATGTACGAAAGATGTCTCAGTGAATGCTGAAGGCATTTATTATCTTTTACTTTGAAGATCTATACCTTTTCTCTTACAAGTGATAAATGTGTGAAAGTATACATTGTATAGATGGTAATAAAATGAAAAGAATGATGATTATACTTAAATCTGTTTTTCTCTAAAGACAAGAAATATGACATAAAAAATTGCTACAATTTGAAATCTAAAAAAATAGAAATATTTTGAACAAATATTATCCTGTCATTTGAAAGCATATTCCAAACTGAATTATTTCACTATTAGCTAGGCTCACTTTAAAGTGAATAGTGTCTGCAATTTACAATTATAATATATTTTGATTTTCTCTTATGGCTATTATATAGAAATATTTATATTTTTCAAAAGTAATAGTAAATTTCAAATCCTAGTAATTTTAAATCTAAGCCATACATAAAAGAGACCCAAGAGGACCTGAGATCACTCAACTGGCTGACATCTGTCTAATAGCCAAATGCAAGATCAGTTGATCAAGAAATCTGGGTCAGAAAGATGCTTTCTGTTGAAATTTCTTCAATGTTTTTGATTATATATGTTATAAAAACAACTACTTCAAGGTTTCCTTATAATTTTGTATGTTCATCAATATTTGACCGAACATCATTATCATTTATCCAATATTATAAAAGCCTTATGCCAGAATGATTTGTGTCCAAGTTGGTCAAATTTGTGCAGCATATTTTAAAAAATCTGTATAAATATTTTTTTCATTTTAGAAACAGCCTTTACATTTGAAGCTGTAGTAGCATCATTTGAATAAATCTGAAGACATTCAAGCAAGAACACTTTCTATCAAATTTTGTCAAATTATGTCAGTTGGTTATTTAAATGTTACTGAGAGTTTTTATATTCTTCTAAACAGCAGCTTAATTTCTTGGCAGATTGGCATCATATGGGCAAACATAAAAACCGTGGGGCCAGAATGCTTTTTGTAAAATTTGATCTAATTCCACTGAGTGGCTTTTGAGAAGAAGTTGTTTAAAGATTTTCCATTTTTAGTAACTGTGGCCATATCGATCAAATTGGAGAAATTTACATGTGACATGTATTGTTGTCTACAGTTGCTGCAAAGATTATCCTGACTATCAATCATTCTGGTCAGCTTCTTTCAGTTTCCAATCAGATAGCCAATTAGTTGATATTATTTTGGCTAGATATATACTACAGGTCATTGTGGAACAAGGTGGATCAATGACCTTTGGCTAGCAAAGATGCATGCCAGGATGCTTTCTGTCAAATTAATTAAACTCTCTTCAGCAGTTTTTGACAAAAAGTTACTTTAAAGTTTCTCTATTTTGATCAATGGTGGCCATGATAACAGATGGCAGATTAGTACTATCTCTATAAACTTTATGGGTCTTTACACCAGGATGTTTTTTGCCAAGTCTGGTTAAAACTGATCCGGCCATTTTTTTGGAAGACATTGAAAGCAGCAATTGTTGATGGATGCCAGATTATTTCAATCTTCTCTTTGTGTTTTGTAACCAATGTCATAATTACCATTGTCAACAATCATTCTGTGATTGTCTCAAGTACAAATTATAAAACTACTAACCAACACAAACAAACAAAACCAAGATCACCACCACTACTATGAACTTCTTTAACATTACAGTCCCTGTCATCAACATTATCTGAACAGCACTGATATTATACATCATCATCATCATCCACAAAACATACTGTCCTTGTAATCAGACAATTAGTTGCATTATTTCTATTGTTGCTATCATCATCATCATAACATTACTACTTATACCACCACCATCGTCATCACTATTTACCTCATCTGTGAATCCCACAAGATCCATAGCATTCTGAAGATCCTCATAGTTCTTCTTCAACTTGTCCTTACTATGCTTTAGTGATCCTGGTCCATTTCTCAAATACCTGTGGAAAATAAATCAACAATAATTGACAAAACATAGGTATTGAATCTGAGCTATAGACCACCAAGAGCACTGAAAATTCATATTTGATGTCAGTTCTTCAGTTAATTATCTTAAAATACACCCATACCCCATGCACACTCAGCTATCGCTGACGATATTTTTTGTAATATCGTAGGAAGCTAATGTCCCTTTGATAATACAAGAAGGTCAGGGCCTGCATATCTTGCCCCAGATTAATGCATTGCTAAAAACACTTGCAAACATGACTCCTAGGTAAAAAGCTTCATCATAATTTATCCCAAGTATGATAAACCAATTTTTTTCTAGCAAAATACGTTTCTTCAAAATTACTTACCTTCATCATAATATGTTAGAACTACTACAACCACACAAATCCAACTCTCCCTAACCAAAATGTTTAAGTTACAAAGCTGAAAGTTATCCGTCTACCAACGCAGAAGTTAGAATGATCTCCCTTTGATACAGGGATTGGTGTCAAATCCCATGAATATTTCAGAAGGTACTGGAGTGGTGGGCATGCTTACTATAGGGATTTAACTTCATGGAGACTGGGGTGGATGCATATATATATATATATATATATATATATATATATATATATATATATATATATATATATAATGATTGCGTAAATATTATTTAATAAGAGGTGTAATATCCTTCGATACAGTGGCTTCATCATTCTTAAGTACCACTTCTGAGCTCAAACTGGGTCCTATAGACAACCTAGAGATGAAGTGTCCAGAGCAGACAGGAATTTCATTACAAAAGTCTGATTCCTGATGAATGGAAGCCTGTTGTTAGCAATGAAAGCTGGAGCCATCATGAGTGATAATGATCCATGTTGTTGGAACTGCATATAGTTCATGGCCACTGATAAGCATGTATTTCACTTATTCTGCCTGCCATTCATTAAATGCAGTGAGGAAGTAGGTTTTATATGAGAGGTGAACCAATGAAACTCTTGAGAGCAGTTCAAATGGTGTCCATTGCCAAGCCAGGTTAGTACCCATTACAGATTCCACTTTGGGCAAGGAGCCAACATTTGGACAGCAGATGGGATAGGTCTTTGTTTTGTCCAGTATCCTCTCATCAGTGATGATGCAAAGAGTCAGTGATTGTGAAACAGTGGCCTTTGATTGTGACTGATACTAACTGTTTCTCATCAATAAGCCATAGTAGGAAGTTAGCTATTTCAGGTATTGATGCCCACAGTGGTATTAATGTGTTCTAGGGCACACCATTGTGTTATGATTTTCCATTTGCCCTTGTATGCTTTTAAAGTGGAGGGCTATCTTGTTTGAGCAATTCTGCCACTACTGGTTGTGATGAGAACTATTTGTTCCTGACAGCTTGTTTAATATGATCCAGATATGCAGGTTCAGCATCTCTGGGTTGGAATGAAACACCTGCCATCATACTTGCATGAGCAGATGATGGAATATCTTGATTTTCCTGGAGATTTCTCTCACAAGATTGATGAGGTCATGATCCATGGTTATTCCCATTAGAATGGAGCAATTAAATAGGATGAAGTGTCAGGCCGATTCTCTTGCTTAAAGTATCACCTTCAGCCATATGAAAAATGGACGTGTTCATACACATCTTGCAAGTCCACAATGACTGCATTGTCTTCCTCCTGGACAGCATTTAGATCCCACTGTGGTGTTTCCATCATGAATCAAGGGGCATGAATGTATTGAGTGGCAGGTCCATAGGTCATCAAAGTATATCTTGTCCATTTGGTAGCAAAGAACTGGAGCCTTTCCCCCAATGCTATATGTGATAAGGGCAGCATGAAGATTTCATTGGTCTCCCTGGCAGCTTGTTTGCAGATTTACATCAACCTGACCATTAAAGAGATTAGATGAAAAAGGCTGCAAGTGTCACTTGGCCTTATGAGTCTTAAGAAAGGCTGAGGTAGAGATTGCTGCATCTCATTATGCCAGTAAATTCATAGCTGCTGTTACGGCATTGGACAGAGTATGATGGGCAGCTCTGTTTACGACACAGGTCATTCTGGAAACAGACCCCTACATATGTCCTGTGGGATTCAGGGTGGAAGAAGAGATGCAGTATTCCTCCTGTTGAAATATCACTATAGATACAAGATTCTAACATAAAGCCCATGGCCATGACATTGCTCACCAACTGCTGTGTGTCATTAAAAGACTTGCAACCTATGTGTACAGATCATGACTTTGTCATCCCATAAGCTGTGATAACTCGATCGACTGCTGGGATATCCAAATGGAAAACTGGTGTGCGGGACTTATAGAACCACCAGATACAATTCAAGACAAGGTGTCTTTGTGAGAAATAGAGTTTTTGCCACTTCGGCCTTGTAACTGTTGCCAAAAGCAGCCCAAAATGTCAGTATCTCTGCCAGACTGTTGATGTACAGTTTCAACTCACTATTACATGATGATTGGGGTCTACAGAACCCGTGTTAACTACTGAACTGTCATAAGCAACCAGGCGGGCACAAAAAATGTGCTTTTGATTATATGATGACAAAGCTAGTTTGAAATATGATTGTATATTGACAACTTATATTTATGTAGTACAATCCACAATGCATTAAGTACTGTACATGTATATGAAAAATCCATGAATGAGAGTATGGATCACATGTTATAAAATTCATGTATCAGTTGCATCCCATTAGAAAACAAAAATAAGACATATAAAAAATGGTAGTCTTCATTTGATCTATATTCTCTTGTAAATAAATATGTGTCACTAAACAATTCACAACCATATTGTCACCAATAGCACATGGCTATAGTTGTTTACATGTTACATGCACTTAATTAGGCAAGATTTCGATCACCTGGAGACAGACATCATCTTACAGAGGCTACCAGGGAATGAAGCTATTCATAGGGACATGAAAACATGAACAAATTAGGAAGATTAACACCTTCAATTAACATGATGGCCAAATATCTATGGTTTCAAAAGACTGGAAATTAATTTTACATTTTATGCTGCCCTTGGTAGTGATCATAAGCATAGAAGTTTTTCCTGCAAAAAGGAAACTTTCATGGCACAATAAATGTCTTCCACTCACTTTAGAAAATTCCACAATCCATCAGATTCCATTGCTTTTCTTTAAGCTTGGTGCATACTTCCTTTGATGAAAGGTGCTTTGGTTTTATTGAAGATTGTAGTCGGCTTGCTTTTGATGATGAGTGCATGTGTTATAGAAGTCACCGCTAAATGCCAACTTTGGAGGACCAAAAAATGCCCATTTGTTATTCTGGTGGCAACATCAAATGACTATAGAACATTGATTGAGACTGAATTTGTTTTTATTTGCTTAGCATTTATACAGAATGATCAGTGTTTCAAAGGTAATTAGTTTTCATTGAAGTTTCAGCAGAACTATTTTTTTCTGAGTACATTTTTCAAAAACATCAGTCGTCGTTTGGTCAATTGTAGATGTTCCTGTTCCTGCCTTCAAAGGTTAGTCAGTTGTAGCTAGTGTCCAATAGCATAACTGTTTGAGCATACTCTGGCTAGGTATAAGCATCAACAGATATATTAAGATGGTCGGTCAATATGAACAAAGGATTTGTTTATGTAACAAAAGATAGATTCAGTGCATTTTATATACAAGTTTGTGGCTTCCTTTCATGAAGCCTTTGAATGTCTCCACTCCAAACCCCATAGTGTATATACATGTTTAAACACCCAACAACGGTGTCACATAAAAAATTTGCCTGATGGTATATTTTGTCGCCAATAAGGAAAAAAAAATTGCAAGTTGTGACACAGGCAAAGCCCAGCGCGATCCCTGAATAAATTTTTTACACATTATTTTTTCATATTTTTAAGAATAAAACAATATTTTTATTTTTATTTGTTTGTGTATGAGATAAATATATCATCTAAAATTTCAGAAGCCATGTCACAATTGTCATATATTAGAATTCATACACAATATCTTCACCAAAATGATAATTAACCTGCACATGTTATTTTTTTCATACTTTTAAGAAGAAAAAAATATTTTTTTTTATGTACCAGAAAAATACATGCATATGAAATTTTGGGAGCCATACCACAATCATGTTATATCTGAATTCATGTTATAATGGAGCATGTTATAGTGGGGTAATGCTATAATTTGAAAGCAGAGTCTTCCTTTTCAGTCCATAATCAAATGATGCTGGAACTTCAGGCAACATGGTTGTTGTTGATGGAGAACAGAAGTTCTGTGGCTTTAGGTGGACTGAACTGCTTGAAGCAATCATGAAAATATAATCCCAACTATGGCAATCATTGGAACCAAATCAATCAGACTGGTTCAAGAATTTAATTGCAGAATACCATTATTTGTACAGTGATTATGTAATGAAGATGGAACCAATTACATCCAAAATTAGGTTATCAAGGGGAAATAGGCCACTAAATAAAACTGAGACTACAATAACTTGTGAATTTCATGTGTCAGAGATGTTGATAACTTTATCAGAAGTAAATGTAAACCCAGGGAATTTAATAAAAAATGGGCAAACAAAAATAAAAACCTGCATGTATATTTAACCCTTTACCTCAAAAGCAAATTATTTTGTTACTGTGCAGGCTGCTGATGTACATATGCCAAAGCCACACAGAACAGTGTGATATAAATAGAACACCTGTTACCTCAACGACTATATGCAAATATGCCTGCCTGTAATATTTACAGCAGTATAGGATATATTAAGTTCAACATAAATTTTAACTATTTGTTAACTGAAGACAGGATTAAATACAAAATTTGATCTTTAAAGCTGTATAATTATTTTTCATGGAAAGATCTTTCATATACTTTAAAATCTTGAGAGAACTCATTCAATATCAAGTTAGTAACACTGTGACCAACCAGTGGTTTGTTATCTATGTCTATATTTATCACTAAATTTATCTAAATTTGATAAATTATCAAAAATCAGTGTTGCCTACATTAGTATCAGAGCCTATATTTGACTTAATGAAGCCTTTATAGCCGCAATTTTAATCATTCAAACTCAAGAAAGGGCTGAATGAAATATGTGGCCCAATATTGGACAGTCGAGATTCCCACCCAGTTACTTTAAATAGCAGATTAGGACTATATCTTAAATAGCAACTATGTGATGTGATAAAATTGTCGTTGACCTCAATGTTTGCAGTTTCTAACAGAGCTTTCACCACAACAGGTACTATCAAAACAAGATCAAAATGGCTGAAGTTTACTGCAGGCATCCAGATACATATCCATGTGAATGGTGCAATGAATCCAAAGGCACTCTTAGATGAATCAGATGGAACTTTCCAATTGCACTTCCATGAAAATGCAGCATACACATAAAAAAGCACTTCCATGGAAATGAGGTATAGGCATCAAAAAGCATTTCCATGGAAATGCAGCATAGGCATCAAAAAGCACTTCCATGAAAATGTGGCATAGGCATCAAAAAGCACTTCCATGGAAATGTGGCATTGGCATTTAAAAGCACTTCCATGGAAATGTGGCATAGGCATCAAAAAGCACTTCCATGGAAATGTGGCACAGGCATCAAAAAGCACTTCCATGAAAATGTGGCATAGGCATCAAAAAGCACTTCCATGGAAATGTAGCATAGGCATTAAAAAGCACTTCCATGGAAATGCGGCATAGGCATTTAAAAGCACTTCCATGAAAATGTGGCATAGGCATCAAAAAGCACTTCCATGAAAATGCAGCATAGGCATTAAAAAGCACTTACTGCTTCTACTCTCTTATAAGTCAAGTCAAATTGCAAACAACAAAGATCCTGATCTGCTGTATCATAATGCACCTGCAGATTAGGGTCTATGTTGCTTGTTCTACTGATTATTCCTAACAAACTGCACAGAACCTGATCTGCTGGAACATTATACAATGGCAAATGTGGATATGCATGTGTGCTTTTGTGTGCTTTTGGATTTTTAATGCAGCTTTAACAATTTTTCTGTCATATCGCTATAATGTCTGCAGTGCAGCAGTTTCTAGTGATGTCTAGCACTGGGGCATCATGCCGCAGACATGTAGCATGATGTCCCACCCTGTCACATTATCCTGACACCAGGCCAACCAATCCTAACACTAACTTCTTAATGCTGAGCGCCAAGCGAGGCAGCTACTAGTATCATTGTTATAAGTCTTTGTTTTGACTTGGCCGGGGTTTGAACCCACGACATTCTGCATCCGAGGCGGATGCTCTAACCATTAGGCCACCAGAGGGGTCAAATCTGGATTTGTTCAGTTGGCAGTTGGAATCATCTTATAAGCGAATATCTACAGTATTAGAGGCAAAGGGTTAAACGTTTTATATCAAACAAGTTAATCCACTTTCGTCAGAATAGGAATTGATGTGCATGGCTGCTTTGTGTCCTTTTGACTGCTCTTCAGTAATTAATATAATAGAAGCCTGCAATTTCATGTCGACTTGAAATGCTGATCATCATTAATTTTACTGGCATCAGAGTGATTCATTAATTAATTCTGCCAAGATTAAAGATTATTTTTTCTTTATCATGATCTTTAACAAGAAAGTAACACACTTTCTTTAGGAATATGCTTGATCATGTATTATGGAGCACGTCAGCTGCTTTTATTGCTGCCTAGTGACAACTCCTTCATTTAATTCATATAATACTTGAGGTAATCAAAAAGATGTCAAGTTTTTTAAAATAATTAATTAGTTTCAATAATTAATTAGTTTATCTTTCAACTTCATTTTTATTTTTTGGTGGTTTTATATAAAATGTTTTACATCTGGAATGTACTGGTACCCTTTAAAATTATTACACCAAATTTCATCCTTTACCTTCAAATGTTTTCAAAGTTATAGAGTAAAAGGGATGATGTTATGGAAATGTAAACCACTGAGCCGTGACCTTGAAGATATGACCCCTAAGGTATCATGTGGCACACCATTTAGTGATGATGTACAAGTATACCAAGTTTCACTAATTAATTTTCAAATAGCTTTAATGTTACAGAGCATATGGGAAAGTGTGACAGATGAACAGATGTATGTATGAACATACAGCAGACCCAACAAGACTAACAGACCTTCTCAGTAAGGCAGTCAATATTTTTCCTTAAGTGGGACAAGTTTTCAGTAACGTGTAATAAAATATTATGTACTGGTATTGTCAAGTATGAAAACATGCATTTAGAAAGTTCAGAAGTGTGATCAGAGATAGATGCAGCAACAGTAAACATCATGTTCAAGTAGAAAGTTTGTAAAGGATGCTTAAACCTTAACTACCTCCAGTACAGTTTCACAAACTGCAGTTCCAAACCCCATGAAACTCACTGGCTTCTTGCTATTTCTCAAATTTACATAATCCTTTTGGATTTTATTTCTTTAATTTCATGTGTCATTGGCTATCATCTCTCACTTCATTGGACATACTCAAATAAACACATAATGTCCAAGAAACATAAATATTACCCTTCCTGCTTCCTTCCCCAAGAATCCAAATATTCCTTATATTCTTTTGTGCCATTCAAACTTTATTGTCCATTACATCTTGAAGATATATTATTTGTTCGACACAATTTTATGAAAACTCTGTAAGCAACAGCGTCATCAAGCCTATTTGTTGCATTAACAAATATGTGCAGTCTGAATCAATTGAGGTACTCCAGTAAAGCTACTCTATTTCATTACCAACTCCACTAAATCTAATATGAAATCCAGATCAGCATCAAACAAGGAAAACCTCTATCAGGAGTTTACCACAACAATCATATTTTGGTAATATTTGCCATTATTCAATTAGTCCATATTTTTAGTGTCATTTCCATAAGACTCACAGTCAGATCATAAGGGTTGGCAGGTCTGATACAGACATGCAGATTCTATGTCTCAACTTCTGACCAGGGTCGGCAGGTCTGATACAGACATGCAGATACTATGTCTCAACTTCTGACCAGGGTCGGCAGGTCTGATACAGACATGCAGATACTATGTCTCAACTTCTGACCAGGGACAAGAACCTGTTCTATGATAATTTATTTTTTTGTTGAAATCCTTTTATACATAGAATGTGTATACCTAATAACTATCACACATATTTGTACTTCCGCTGAACATGTTACAAATATTTAAAATGCTAACTGTTCACAAAATCCCACAAAAATGAAACAAAATTGTACAAAGTTAAATCAAAACATGGTAGACAACCTTTGAACTGAAACTTACCTGTATTTAAAGGGTCCATTGAGCCCATAGTGTTGCAGATGGTCTTTAGCGAGGCCTGCAAACATGTAGTAGAAGATATGAAAGTTTTCCTCCCCCTCATTCTGGTATACAACTCGAGATTTCTCCAGCAGGTACTCCGAGATCTTGGCACCAGAAACTATAAAAGAAAATTATACAGTTGTAAGTTGAAAATTTATGAAATTTCAACTATGTTTTAGAGTTTGATAACATTTAATATTACTCATCCTGCATGTTCCCTGAAGTCACATACATTGCACATGTGACAACTCATTCAGCATATCCTGTAAGGTCAAAAACATTTCCACCATGTGAGAATTTATCCAGCATGTCCCTCAGGTCACATGGTCACATACACACCACCATGTGACAACTTATCCAGCACATACATTCAACTGTTTTACAACTTATCCAGTTTATGTCCCCAAAGGTCACATACATTTTGCCATGTGACAATTAATCCAGCTTGTGTGCCCTCAGGTAACAAACACACCACCATGTGACAACTCATCCAGCATGTGAAAAATTTCCCATGATACATTATTCAGTCTACAAGATGAATTCATTTAAGCAATATTTGAACAACTCTGAAAGAAGGACAACTTTTACAAGATACTGACATTTGTTTAAAACAAGAAAATGCATATCATATGGCAGGTACTGTTTTCATAATGTTGGAAAGATTACAAGATATTAACAGCAAAGCAAAAACACTTCACCAGTAATAAAATAACTACATTTATAATCTGGCAAAGAGAACCATATAATAACTGTCAATATTACAAACACCAATTTTTTTCTAGCAAAATATGTTTCTTCAATTAGACCTACACAATCATAATACTTCAGAAGAACTACTACTACCTCACAAAAACCAGCCTTCCCAGGCTAAAACATTGTAGTTAAAAAGCTAAAAGTTATCTGCCCAACTAGGTGGCAGTTAGAGTGATCTCTGCTTGATACAGAGTTTAGTGCCACATTCCATAAATACTTCAGTTACTACTGGAGAGGAAGGCAGAGATGTAGATGTCAATTCAGGTAGGCTGGGAGGGTGTATCTGTATTATGATCATGTAAGTATTTATTGAAGAAATATATTTAACTAGAAAAAATTTGTTTCTTCAAATATGTTACCTGATCATAATACCTTAGGAGTATAGGTAAGAGGTGAAGGGAAGTACATCACCTTACCCTGGAGAGACCAACTCTGGTCCCCTAAGGTATGTGTGATAACTCAGCTAGTGAATAGACTCCATATATCAGGGATCAGCTTCAAAAGAGTAACATTTTCCCTCCAGCAATACCAGTGAAAGTGATGAAGCCACATCCTTATAAAGTTGTCACATGACCTGTGAAGGTAACCTGTCTCACCACGGATAAAGGTCCCATAGGCTTTTTAGGATGAAAGATCTCCGAGATAAAAGCTGGAGAAGTGCACATTGATCTCCATCACATGGCATTGATAATGACGGAGAACAGTTTCACTCAAATGCAACATTTGTGGCAACTGCTCTAACTTCATGAGCGAAGATGTGAAGCAAAGTCATTTGCTCTGGTGTTATTTTCTGATATGCAGAATGAATAACCCACTTTATCCTGGATGAAAGTGTCTGCTGTGTAGTCCATCTCCTTTGTGAGGGGTAGGTTGGTTGGTTGGTTGGTTAGTTGAATTTTTACAGTGCACCAGCACTATGAGGCTATTTAGCGCCATACAAAAGGTGATATCTTTCATCATTTAAAAG
>JAECUM010030130.1:0-44350 GCA_016617855.1 Megalonaias nervosa
TCAATAACTCTAAACCAAAACCTCTAACCGAGACTATTTCAATACGGTTGAGAACAGACAATAAATCGTCTGGGTTAGCTCATTTTTGTTATTTTATTTTTGACTTTTTGTTTTTATTTTTATAGTGTGTTTAGTTTACTCGCTGGGTCACTCAGTTTTTGTCGTCACCCTTCCTGCTGCTGTAAATTAAATAGCCAGTATAAATAATATTATCAATAATGAATATTGGAGAACCACATTCAGCTAGATTAGCTCGAGAGTGACTAGAAGCAATTAAAAAATATTTACCTGTCCGTGATTCTGACAAGCAACAACTACAATCACGTCAGGAATCTCAAGCTGAATTTGAAGAGGATACAAAACAATTATTTAAACCTATTACAGAAACCACTAAAGGTCTTCTTCCTGCTTTAGAAAAAACCTGCTGAAGCAACTACAAAAATAGCAGAAAGAGCAAAACAGACAAAAAGGATTTTACGGGGACTTCCAGCTGATATAGCTGCTGCTGCTCAACCTGCAGTCACTGAAGCATCAGCCCCTAAACAAAAGATTCGTGCAATAAGTAATGCTGAACTGTTAAATAAGTTTGATGAAAATACTATTAAATTTATTAAGAATAACATTAAAGACAAACAACAATTAGCTGAGTTTGCTGTGGATGCTTTTGGTCGAAGAGATAAATTAATGAAACCTGAACACGCTAAGGATATTAAAACTCGTGAACAATGGCAAAAATCATTATATCGTATACTTTATGATGTTTGAAAAGTTAAAAATAATGATCCATTATATCAAGATTATGTTAATGAAATTGAAAATTTAACCCAATCAAAAAAAGAAGAAGCAAAACAACTTGGAGAACAGAGAAAACAAGCGAGAGAAGAAAGAAAAAAAGCAAAACAAGAAGAAGCCGCAAGACCAAAACGAAAGTACAGAAAAAGAAGACAACCAGAGCCTCAAACAACATCGGAATTACAACCAGCTCCTCAAACAACATTGGATGTACCACCACCATTACCACCATCACCACCACATAGAGAAATGACTCCTACACCGCCAGAAAAACCGGTTACGCCTATTACTGAATTACAAGAAAGATATAACGAATTACTTGAAAAACAATCATTGCTTGATAAATCAATAGAACTAGAAAGAGATAGGGAATTACGTAAAAGAAGATTCTACCCATTTCCAGTTATGCCTTCAAAAGGAGAAAGAGAAATAATGAGGAAAACGAAGGAAATGGGAAAAATTTACAGAGCATGAAAAATCAAGAAAAGAATTAGAAGAAGAATAAATAAAAAGAATAAAAGATGAAATGAAAATAATTGAAATAGATTATGAAAGAGTAAAAAAAGCGGCATTGAAAGCATACATAAGAGAAAGGGAAGAGGGAGTAAGAAAAATTTCGTTAGGCGTCTTCTCTTCTGACAGCGCAACTGGAAGCGGTTTTACTACTCAAGGAAGTGGCCTTATTAATTGTCCAAACAGCGTTCTCTCCGACGTTGAACGACTAGAAATCCTCATCGGAGGAAAACAAGCTGGTAATAATTCTCCAGAAATAATTAATGAAACAGCTGATATTTGTAAACGATTATTTACAGGCGGTATCATGGATATTAATGTGTATCGGTCTCTCATTAATGAAATCGCCGATGACTACCATAGTGATTAAATATAATTAGATACAATTACTATAATAAAATGATCGTACATAGTACTCAACGTGGACCGACCATGGTCAGGGTAATAAATTCACGATTACCAGTATACAAAACGACCTACGGAGATGGACTAGGTGATGTTGTTCAAGGTCTATTTAGAAGGATAGCCCCAAAAGCAATACCGATTGCAAAGCAACTGGGAATGAAAGCTATTGATGTTGTTCGTGAAAAAGGTATTGGTGCTGTTGGTGATGTTGCTAGTAAAGCATTTTCAGCAATCAAGGATAGACTAGCACGATTAATACAACGAAAACCTCAACCACCAGTAAAATTACCCAGGACTGAAGTAATGCCCGCAAATATTAGTAAAATAATAAATCAAGCTGCTAATCAAAAACTATCAGAGTTGGCTAGTGTACCAATGTCAGAAAAAGGAAAAAAATATAATCGCTAGTCTGATAGCAGGAAGTGGTCTCACTTCCGGAAGTGGTCTTCGTGTTAGACGATAGCAAATATAATAAAGATGTTCAAACATGTATCTGATCCCGCATTCGACATGGACGCACCAGTACTCAAAGATGAGTCTGTGCGTGATTATCAATATTATTCTTATGATGCACGAATTCCAGATCAGCGTGGACGAATTGAACTTCAAGTTCAAGATACAAGTAGGTATTTCTTACCCGCTGAAGCATTTATTGAAGTAGAAGGTGAAATTTTAAATATCGCTAATCCTGCAGTACCAGTAACATATGGAGACGATGTTAGTGTTGGTTTTGTTAATAACGGTATTATGGCGTTATTTGATAGCGCTACGTATATGATTGACGGAAAAAATATTGAATCAATTCAGAAAGACGTTGACGTTGCTACAACAATACTTGGTCTTGCAAGATACGGCGATGATTATTCAAGATCAACTGGTCCATCAATGATGTTTGTAAAAGATACTTCTAATTATCCAGAGTATCAACAATATGAAATAGGGCGACCAAGAAATTTTGCTAGAAACGCCGATGCGGATGTACAAAGTATGATTATTAATGTAGATCCAGATTTTATCTTAGGATTTAGATCACGTCGAGCAATGTTACGAGGTAATAGAAGAGCGTTTTCATGTGCGATTCCACTATCACATATCTTTGGATTCTGTAGAAATGTCAGAAAAGTCATTTTCGGAGCTAAGCATACAGTTGTACTTGTACGAAAAACAACTGACAATGATGCAATATGGCGACTCGCTGGTGATGCTGGTAAAGTAATTCTGACAAAACTTTCATTATGGATGCCAGTAATGACTCCATCAATATCTGAAGAAGATCGGTTACTTGCTTTCATGGGCAGCGGTGGTAAATCGATGTTATCATGGTTAACAATGACCACAGATTCTATCCAGAGTAACATTAATGGTTTGTTTACATGGCAAATAGCCTCTCAGCAGGGAATAGCCGCACCATGACATATATTTATTGCATTTCAAGATGCCGCACGGGTAAATGATCAAACACGTAGTATTATGATATTTGATAATCTTGGTGTTTCTGAGGTTTCGTTGAGGATAAATGGACATCAAGAACCATCCGAGGATGTATTACTGAATTTCGATCAAAATCATGTAGCACGTGCATATCATCGTCTTATGTCGTTTATGGGGCGTGATCAGAATGTTGATATTGGTTTAAAAATATCGCAGTTAGATTTTACAACCTTATATCCAATTTATTACTTTTCACTCGAACACTTAGATTTGTTTAGACAATCTGTTGTAGATATACATTTTCGAGCTCGTGTGACAATAGGGGTTATTGCCACTTACAGAGCAATAGCCGTTATACTCAATCAATGTTACTTGAGGGTGTTGGTGGTCGCATGAGAGTCGTTGATGCTCCAGTAGAAAACATGTAATTAAATCGTTCATAATACTATAATGTCATATAATCACGTTAGTGTTAGTCTGACTCCTGGTCAGATTAAAAGGCTACAATCAGCATCAAAAAATAACTGTGGATTAAAAATATCGCTAAAAAGAGAACAGATGAATGGCGCAAATAAATTATCTCTTACATAACGTCAGTTCAGAAACTTCAATGAAGCCAAAAAATTGAATAAAGGTGTAAAATTGAATCTTTCTGCGGGCGCCATTAAAGACATCGCTAAGACGGGTGGTATATTTCCACTTCTTGCAGCAATACCAGCATTAATAGCCGCTGCAGCCCCAGCTGTTGCAAAGGCAGCTGCATTAGGCGCTGTTGGAACCACTGCCGGAATGGCATTAAAGAAAGCAACGGGTCAGGGAATAAAAATCTTACAAAAAAGGGGAAGGATCTAAGATTGCCAGGAACCACATATTCATGGTACGGAAAGGGTCTAAGACTTCCCGGGACAGTTCATTGATTCTGCCTATGTCTAATTTTGATTTGCTCGATGCTGCTAAAAAGTTAAAAATAAAAAACTTCAGAGGTGTTTTTATGCGTGATCAATTACCAAAAAAACCAAACAATATTGAAACTGGTATTGTTAATCTCGATAAAAACTCTGGCCGTGGCACTCATTGGGTTGGATATGCAATTGATCCACGTGGAATTATTTATTTTGATTCATATGGACTAGCACCACCAAAAGAATTTTTAGAATATGTTAGCAGCATGCAAAGTATTCCAATCTGGTATTCAACATTACCAACACAAACATTAACTGGTCCGCCAATATGTGGTCGTGAAGTACTCGCTGTACTTGATGCTGTATCAAAATCAACAACCCCACCTCATAAAGCCGTGCATCAATATACTACGTTGTCACATTTAAACAGACATTAGTAAATATAATGGTAGATATTTACGGAAGATCTTCTCGTGGTAAAGTTAAGCAGCAGGGTGATTTATCTCAATATGCAATTCTTGACCAGCCCAGAAATAAGATTGACGATTTATTAAATATTACAAGTGTGGATCATAATGAAATCGAAATAAAATTATAGACCTTGGAACCCCAGCCGCAGATACAGACGCAGCAACAAAAAAAATATGTCGATGATCAAGAATCTAAGTACGTATTAGTCAACGATGGTATAATGCGTGCATTTTTTAATATGAACAACAATGGTATTAATAATCTTAGAACACCAGAATCTGATTTTGATGCCGCAACGAAGAAATACGTTGATGATAAGGAAATTCCAATAACAACTTCGTTAGATACACTCAGTAATACTTTTTCTAGACATGTAGAAACGTTTTTAAATTTTCGTAGAAACATAAACAAAACCATTAAAGAATTTTTTGGGGAACAACAAACCGTTGGCATAAAACTGGCCGACGTTAATATGAAACTCAACGACATTGTCAGTGGAATACCTAATATTGTTCAAAAAAACTAATCTGATTAAAATTCCACACGGACAAATTAAAAACATCGTGTACACAGTAGTATCAGGATTAGCAACATGGTCACAGCAAAATAACACTATCAAACATACCGCAGAAGTTACTGGTGTGTATAGACTGTCTATCTTTAGCCCTGCAAAGTTTAAAATCTATACTACAACATTTCCGTGGCGTCATTCAACTGATGCTTTCTCTGGAGTTGTAGCTATAGTGTTAAATAAAGATGCCGAAGAAATATTTTTGCTGGAAGCAGATGATCAAACAATAATCGCAACGTCTTACTGGTGGTGTTTGGAATTTGTAGCTGAAACACCACAATTAGTCACTTAACGTCATTAAGTATAATGAATCAAACCCAAGGACCCCAGTCCTACATCGACGTTCAACGTCATATATATAATCAAGTGTGTAATGTCAGACTGAATTAAAAAATATAATCGACGATTATACAATAAAAGTAAAAAAATATCGCAGACGTATGGTTGTTATTGATATAATTGTTTACTCAGTTTCCGCTATTGTTGCTGGGAGCGGATTATTATTATCAACAATAACAACGACGGCGCCTGCAGTTGTAACAATTGTTGTTTCAACTTCAACGACTATCGCAGGCGTTCTCAGTATTATAGCTAAGAAGATAGCTACATGTACAAATTCTAAATTACACGAGTATATAATAAAATTATACACAGCAGCAGCGGCGTATTCTAAATTATCGTCATATATTTCCTTGTATCTCAACGATGGTAAAATATCTGACGAGGAGTTCGCAACGATAATGAAAACCTATGATAAAGCATTCAAAATCGCTAACGATTTTGGTGACAAAGTCACTCACAATAACCAAGACGAATTAAATAATAACAATAATAATAATGACTGAGTCTTCGGCAGCGTCAAGAGAATTACTTCAACAGATCGTCACTAATACAACACCGTCAAAAACTACAATGATCGCATTAAGTTCGACCAATCCTGAGTTTAGCGTTAACTTTCCAACAGCAATTCCCGCAAAGGAAATAGCCCTAGCACAATTGCGAGTTTATTATAGCTGGCCTAATATTAGATCAAAATCATTTGGTGGACTACAGCCAAATAATTCATTAGTATTCGCTAATAAAAATAAACCTGATGGAACTCCAGATTGGCAAGTAGTTGCTATTCCAACGGGCAGTTATTAAATAGAACAGAATAGCAATTACTGCTTATGAACCAACATTATCAGCGGCAATTGAAATAAATTCCCCTGATTATTCTGTAGATATTTATCAAAGTTCGATTAGATCAGTATTAGGCTGGCCAGATATTATCAAGGATCACCAGAACCACAACGATCTGATTTTGTTACAGATAAAAGAATATTTATAAAACTTCCAGAATATCGAAAAGTAACAGATGCTTATCCATGGCAAAAATATTTAGGTGATAAAAGAGTTATACATTATATAGACAGAAAAGAAACCTATTTTATAGATACAATTGATGGTAAAAAAGGTAAAATAGTGACTCTTGATGTTGACTTAATAAATTCATATGCCAATACAATTAAATCTGAACATGAACGTGTATTTAATAATCTACGAAATTTATTTTCAAGCATTAATGTTTCGTACAACTATGATTTAAAAAAATCAAATAATTGAAACAATACAACATTTGAATCTAGTTGCATCAGACCTAGAGATTATGAATGATATTATCCTTGACAGAGAAAAATATTTAATAAATCCATGCAGAACTACATATATTACAAATTATATAGTTACTGAAGACGATCCAATTCAGCGTGTTCCACTCAATCGTTTGTTTACAACAGTGTTTCTTAAATATTATAGGATTACAAGAGAACAACTACCAACGTTTGTAATTCCAGGATTTAACTCTGAAGAGCTAAAGAAATCAGTTAATGATCTTATTGATGAACACTTTAAGAGAATATGTGATTCATGGAAAAAATTAATACCTACACCAACCATTCTTAAATATAATAATGATCCACATGGTGGTGGCCGCCATATCTCACCTGGTATTGTTAATATAACATCAACGATCGCTGTCAATTTAGTATGTGACGTAAAAGATGACAGCTATCAAGTAGATCTTTCAAAGTCTAACCAGGCTCAACAAGGATATATATTATATACATTTAGTCCTCAAGTGCCCCCAGGGTGATTAATTGTATCTGAGCCAATTAATCCAGTTTATCTACGTGTACATAATCCATTATTGTCAAGAATAAATTTCAGACTTACTGACCAGACAGGATACATTTTGGATTTAAGAGGGGAATCACTAAATATTAATTTGTATATACGCTCGTAGAACGTCCGAGTAAATATTTCCTGATATAATCAGGGGGAAAAAATAATCTGATTCTGAAATTTATTTTTACAATAATATATGTTTGAGTAATAAAATACTTTTATCAAAGATAGAACAGTTGTTTTTTTTACTGATTTTTCCATAATAATATATTTGAGGCAATTGCACGTATAAAGCGAGATAACTCTGCTGCTCTCTCTGCAGAGCAAATTAAACGATTATTTCCCTTACTACTACGTTTGTTTTATAGACAACGAATATATTTTGTTTTTCGTTAATTATTTGGTGATTTATTTGTTTTCTGTAAGCAATTAGTTATTAGTAAAGCATAAATTTGTAACAGTGGGGGGTTTTGTGCATTTTTTGACTCTGATAACATTAAATTCACGTCGGTTTATATGCAAGTGCGTAGAGTTATTTTTAGCTCGAACACATGTATTTTGACCTTAACGAACGATAACTCATACAGAAAATGTAATATGCGATTATTGTATGAATTATGTTTGATAAATTGAAGTAAATTCACGCTACTGTTCTACAATAACTGATTTTATTCTATTAATAATACAAGTCCAGAGTAATCACATGTGAGATAGTGCAAATAGTTTCATATACTTAAATTTAACTGTATATTTATAAGAGAGCGGTGGCCGAGATGGTAAGGCGTTTGTGCGTAGATCGAAGTTCTGCAAACTCTCGTGTGTTCGAGTCTCCAAAAATGCTAAAGATATATTATCTTGCATTAAGCGACGGATGCTATTAATTGGGGGAACCCGGAGAATTTCCTCGAAATCCACAACAGACAAAATACACTCTCCCCCCATACACCCTTGTGGTGGGTGTACTTTTGCACTCCGGGGGGTTGTGTATGGGGGGAGAGTGTACAAAATCTGTTGGACGTAGACAAGATTCCCCCGTCATCACCATTTGTATAAATTCATATTCATAATCATACAATTATGTGTTTGTGCCGTCCATTAGGATAAGTTTAGAATAAGTTTATGTTTGTGCCGTCTGCAACAAATATAATCATAATCATAATCATAATCATATGAATATATAATCATAATCATACAATCAAAAAACAGTCCCCCTCTGACCTTCTGAGCCTGCTAGAATGTTGTTTGGCAATCTTGGGGTTCACATGGGGTTATGGGGACAACTATTTTAGAATTATTCAGAAACTTATTATTATTTTTATTTTAAAGAAATATTTATTATATAATGAACCATGAAAACATTAATGATATTATTTCTGCTATTAAAAAATTAAAACATGACGGAATACAAATATCTGATAATCTTGATCCTCAAAAAATTATGTGCGATTATGAAATATTACAACAACGAAAATTCGAGAAGAAATACACATTACTCTCCAATTATAGATTCGTGAAGTTAATTTATCAATCTATGTTAGAATCCTCGGCAATGGTAAACGACACACAGGTGAAGTTATTTGCACCTCTTGCACGTTCAATCGAAAGGTTTAGATCCGAACTATCTCGTGAATGCGAGAAAAAGAAGATTGTGGACAATCGTGTAATGCAATTGAGAAAAATTATGTTATTTGATTCTGTCAATGACACTGAGAACAGCGACAGTAAAGGTGGACCCTTGACAGAGTCAGGGACTAAACAAAACCCCTGGCAAAATTGACAGAGACAAACTATATAGTTAAAAAAAAAATATTTAATTTTATTGGGTTTTGTTATTTTAAGTTAGGAGGAGGGAGTTATCTGACATATTCAAATATTATCCACTGATCATACTTTATTAAATATGCAGATTTGTATGTTTTATCTGCAACATGTTTTACTGAAGGCATGCAAATACCAAAATATTTTGCAGCCGCATTCATTGATGGAAAAGTTATTTCTTGGCCTGTTTCTGTATTTATGGATATAACAGACCTTGGGATCTTGGGGTATTTACCAGTATTTCCACGTGCAGAATTCTGACTCGGTGTAATAGCCTGCAGGTTAGATAACCGATTAGTTTTGGGATTTCCATCAATATGATCGATTACAAATCCATCTTCGATGACCCCACAAAAACATACGAATATGAATCTATGTGATAAATACTGTTTATCTGCACTGGTATTGAATTTAAAATAACCAAATCTATTAACACTACCTACTGGTTTTTTCAATCTGCAGTGTCTGATCACACCATCCCGTGATGCTTCATAATTTTTTATTATAGGATGCGCCACAAATTCGTTTTGTTCCATTTATATAATAATATTATTTGTTTAAATCATTGTTTTGAAATCTGGCCAAATAATCTTCTACGGTTTTTATAGGAGATTTACCTGACAATGTCAAAGTATTATTTGTTTTGTCATAATCTCGTTTTAATTCCCTGTATTTTTTCCGGCACATTTGAAACACAATTGAGTTTTTCCTCTTACTCCAATACCGCATTTAATGCACGGTATTGGTCCTGTACTTCCATTTTTGATACTTTGCGCATGATTTCCGCAGTATTTGTTCACGCACGATTTATTACAGGAAATATTATGTCCGATTTTAAGCCAAGCACATTTGTTCTTTGTTTCAATCATTATATATATACTAAAATTTAATTTAAATACTTGTCTTAATTATAATGGATAATGAATTATCGGCAATAAAGCCACATAGAGCAAGATTTGATCTTGACAGACTATCAGAATATAAATTTAGTGCTTTAATGCAAGATATAGCTTTAACGAATGAAGATATAACAGAGCGTATCCGTGAAGCAAAGAAGGAGTTTCGTAATGATGGTGCTGCTCATGTCTGGTCAACATTCAGAATCGGAAATATTGTCGATACCGTAATGAATGACAAAAGAGGAAGAATAATTATTAATCACCTTGATGATCAAAAATATTTTATTTTAATAAAATTTATTGTAAATACAGAAGAAGATACTTGGATTATTCGTGACAAGCGTGATCCAGTCCGCATACAGTCGGGAAATAATATTGTTCTTTTGAGTAATAAATCAAAACCCGGAATATTGACCGGTATTGACAAACCGCATTATGAACGCGGTTACCCTGTGACTGTCGTTGTATATGCAATATATCCGCTGAATAATAAACCTGACGTTGGGGATCTCTAACCGATGAGACTGTCAGAGTCAAGAATAAACTGTGTAGCTGAACGGGTAACAGAACATTTCACAAACGCGATACGTGGTAATGGTTTAACAGATTTACGACGTAAAAAAATAAATACGTGGGCAGAAGCTGTTAAAGATACTGGAGCATCTATTAAAGATGTTGCTGAGCTAGAGAAGAAATTAAGATTTCCAATAGCAGCACAAACACTAACCAGAGAAATTTTGTACAAACCGAAATATATAAAAAATGGTAATCCTATAACAATCATCGATCATAATGCACATGCATGGACTAATGCTGTAACAATGTTTCCACGAGACAGAACGGTTAAATTTTATAATGGTCATATATTTGAGTTTTTCAAAAATATCAGTAAAAGTGATCCTGTGTCTGTTTGGTTGTTTCAAAGTTCAGATTATGATTATTATGATCAGTTTGTACGGCCTAATGGTGATATTTATCGTACAGAATCTCTACAAGAGGAAATGAAAAAAACTAGCGTTAAAATACACTTCAGACGATATCAAGGTTGGAAAATTATTAAATAATTGTTTTACTGTTCCATCTGTAGCGGCTCACTTTGCTCAGGAGAAAAATATATGGAAACCAACACGATCGGAATTTCTTGAAGATATCCATAAAAGTTGTATAGAATATGGACACGGTTGATTATGGAATACTAAATATAAGTATAATGACGTTATATCCGTTGATATGGTAGCGTGTTATCCTGGAAGTTTTCTTGGATACGGAGAATGTTCTAGATACTTTAAGAGATTCGGACATCCATCACAAGAGATGACCAGAGTTGCAATAAACGGACCCTTACCAGATTTTGACTTAACCGGATTCGCTTATATAGAATCATTCGAGTTTACAGAAAATCTCCATCCGATTACTTTTGCTTGGTTTGGAAGACAATTTTCAGAAAAATGTTGGGTTCCAATAGTACTATTACAGTATATGATTGATGTTGAGATTGTAATATCCTTACAGGTGAGTGAAGCAATTATATCGTATCGGTCACAGAAGCAAGTTTGGTTACCAAAACCGGATAGATTTAATATTGATGATGCCAGGAAAGAATATCCTGATCTCAATGAAGATGACATTATTAAAATCACTAATAATATACGTAAATGCAGAGACGATCACGATGAGAAACTTGCAAAAGATCTTGGTAGAAAGATAATCGGTAAATTTACTCAAGGAGGATCATATGATCATAAACGACACTGTACAAGATTAATTATGGACGATGCTGAACTCGATTTTATAATCGCTGATACAACGGAAAAAAACACATTTATAAATCGAAGTAATGCTTATTTATCAGACGGAACCAAACTAGGTACAATTGTGAGCTATCTTGATGGTGACTCACCGCAATTTACTCATTTAAGATCATCGATGTTAGCCTATGTTTCAATAAATCTACTGTCTATGATAAATAGATTTCCTCGTGATGCTGTCAGATTTGCTACGGATTCGTTCTACATAAATAAAAAATATACGGATTTGTTAAAACCGCTACTTGGTAATGGTGAATGAGGATCATGGAGAATAAAACAAGAAAATATATTTAGTTATTCTGAATCTACCGACGTTGAAATTAAGGAAATATATTACAAAAATAATAATCAAGCATCAAAGTCATCTGCACCATCTGTATATGATCCTGTGGCTAGACATAAGACTGTTTGTCTTAATGGATGCGGTGGTTCAGGTAAAACAACACGTGCGATTAAATTATTCATGAATAATAATTCAGATATAATTGTTTTAACACCTACACATAAACTCGCCAGGGAAATAAAGGAACGAGGAGTAAAATCATGTACCTATCATAGTTTCTTTAGATGGTGTGGAGATGTATGGACTCCTGCGCGAATGGGAGAGAAATATATACCTAAGTATATTATATGGGACGAGGTAGACATGGTACCGTTAGAAATATTAAAAATATTTCTTGATTGGTTATTAACAAAGAATACTGCTGTAATTATGTGTGGCGATCATAGTCAACCACCACCCTTTGTTGGTCAGTCTCCACATGAATGGCTGAAGAATAATGTAGATTATTATGAAGAAATAAATGATGACCATAGAGCTATTATGAACCGCTGAAGGAGTTTAAAAGGTTAATCAGACTACAGCCAGATAAAATACAATGTGAAATAATGCGAGGAGTAATTCCAGAAACTACAATGAACGATTTTCTAAATTTATGGAATCCTACTGATTTGATAGTAGCAAGTAGAAAAATAGTCCGTGACGAATTACAAAAAAATTATTTCTATTACATCAAGAAAAGTTTCCAAATCTACCTGCACCATTATGTTATCGTCCATCAGATACTCGACGACAGAATATTGATGTTGAAATTCCTGGTGGTGCAATACAAAATCGTGTCTTGAATGATATTATTTTAGTCGATATTAATGTTGTTGAGAATGCGCTGAGTATGAATAAATCACCATGGACGTTAGGATACGCTATAACGATTCACTCGTCACAAGGATTAACTATTTCTGATACAAATATCTGGATCGTCGATGATCGGATCGAATGGTCAAATTTAGTCTATCTCGCAGTATCTCGAGTCAGAAGAATATATCAACTACATAGGGTTATTATGAATTTTACAGAAAATAATGATCAAACTGTTAATAATGACGTAATAAGAAAAAAACCATCTGGTTATAAACAATGTGACAAAAAAAAAATAAGCGTGACTTTGATATTGATACTGAATTTATTATAACACTAAAACAACAACAGAATAATAATTGTGCAAGCTGTAACTGTAATATGTTATGGCAGTATTCGAATAATAATCCTAGACAATTTACCGTAGACAGAATTAATAGTGATCTTGGTCAAACACGTGATAATGTGATGCTGACATGTCATGAATGTAATCGACGTAGAGGTGCTAGTTTACATAAGTGAAGGTGGTGGTAATTGTGTGTCCTCAGGAATTACTTGTAATTGTTCACGTGCAAATACACGTTGAGGAGCAGTTGAATCTAGTCTGTAGATTGCAGGTCTACCAGTGGATCTTACCACGCTAGAAATTTTATGTGTAGTCACACTCCAGATAGGATCAGTTGCTCTTTTTTTACCGCCTTCAAGTTCACCAGATTCATATAAATATCTTACGGTAACGTTACGTAATACTGGTTGAGAGGAAGATTCACGTCGTTGTATTGGTATATATTTTTTTGTGATCGCATTAGAAGGTTTCATGGAAGTTGCATGAGTAATTTCGTTATTTAACGCAGCTATCACACTTGGTAATCTTGCAACCAATTCACGAGATCTCTCACCGGATTTAAGGTCAGTAGATATTTCCTTTGCATATTGATATCCAAATAACCGCTCAGCAAGTGTTCGATTAAATCGTTCAACGATTGCCTGATCATGATGAATTTCACTATGTCCTCGTCTGATTTTAACATTATGTTTTTTCATCACCGATAATACCGCACCGAGAAATTCTTTGCCAGGATCAACCTGTAATAATTGTGGCCATCGTAGACCACCACGTTGATAAATTCGTTCAAACGCAGATGCAACTTCAGTTGCTGTCTTTGTTGATAATGGTTCCGCTTCTTTATATCTACTTGCAACGTCAACGACAGTTAATGCGTATTTGTACGTGCGTGATTGACGTCTACCAATTTTGATGGTGTCATGTGGTAAAAATACAATATCTGCTTGATGAACTTCATTAGGGGTGCTGACATCAAAATGTGTGTACTGAATTTTTTTAGGTGGTGGTAGATAAATCTGCCATATTGCCTGTCGTGCTAACCACGCTGCAGCAACAGAACTTGAGACTTTTGCTGCTTCAGCAAGTTTAGTAATCGCTGCTCTGCCTCTCCAATATCCTCTTGGGCTATAATAAATGGATTCAATTATAATAGTTATATAATTAATTACCAACACCTAACATTATTTTACCTTTTATGGCAGTTTTTACTAGAAAACTAGCAAGTTTTTCTCTAACAGATTTATTGGGTATAGAATTTAATGCGTGAATCAATTTTACATCTGCGAGATGTCGTTGTTGTAAATCTTTACTTTTATACGCAACATCATGAACATGACATGCTTGATCAATCTTATTTATTGGATACTCTCCTGGTCTTGGTTGATCTTGATCACCAAGTCGGATATCAAGTCGAGTGCCAGGACCACAATAATTATATCCAGGAAGATGTTTCTCACCGAGGTATTTAGCCCATGGAGTTCCTGGTAATTTCCCTAATGAAGCAGCAATACCTCCACCGTTCTTCGTCAATGAAATAAATTTATATTTTTTTGTACCACATTCTACACATTTGCCTGTAATTGCACGTCTTTTATTTTTTGTTGTTATTGTTGTTAATTCAGTGGTATGGGTAGGTGCCCTACATCGAACACAATATAAATTCATATTATTTACTATATGGATATAATTGACTTTTCTGCGACACGAAAACAAGAACCAGTAAAGCACCATCCGGCGCTACCGAATTCTATCAGAATGATTATAATAGGCCCATCTGGATCAGGCAAAACACAATTATTACTTAATCTGATAATGCGATGGCTCAAGTGGGATAAACTATATTTGGTAGCACCATCTGTAGATGATCAACGGTGTTACGAAGTACTTAAAGAGTTTAATGAAAATGCAAAATTGCTGAATGAAGACGACAATGATGTTGTTGACTTTATTACCGATATTGATGAAGCCCCATCTGTAGATGACCTAGATGGATTTATTAATAATTTAGTGGTGTACGATGACGTTATGCTGGACAAACAATCAAATCCAGCTCGGATATTTTCTCGAGGTAGACATAAAAATACTGACGTGATTTATGTTACTCAGAGATATACACAAATTCCAAAAGTGATCAGAGATAACTGTAATATTTTAGTTGTGTTTAATGGAGTAGATAATTATACCTTACCAAATATTTATTATACTTGGTGTTCAGGGGATATGGACATGATCAAGTTTAAAAACTTCTTTTCAAAAGCACAACAAGCTGTTCTGTTTGGATTTATTACAATAAATTTACATGACCCAAGATCTAGATATCGCATAGGGCGGGATAGAATCTTTGGTTAATTACAGCAGCAGGAAGGGTGACGACAAAAACTGAGTGATTCAGCGAGTAAACTAAACACACTATAAAAATAAAAACAAAAAGTCAAAAATAAAATAATAAAAATAAGCTAACCCAGACGATTTATTGTCTGTTCTCAAACGTATGGAAATAGTCTCGGTTAGAGGTTTTGGTTTAGAGTTATTGACATTGTTTTTTCAGCCTCTGTAGAAACCTTTATTTTTGTTAACGGACACGAGCAAAAAGTTGTAGGGTTCACCCTTCCTGCTGCTGGTGCGCTCACCTTGTATCCATTATGCATGCATGTTTTAATGATGAGTGTAATTGGAAAGTCTGATTTATTGCGTAAATTTAATTCTTTGCATGGAATCTTTAATTTGACAGTAATTTAGATTGACTTGGAATATGCATTAATGAAAAAGAGAAGATTCTTAACAGTTCTGCACGTAATGGAACTAATATGTATGTATGGATGGATGGAGGGAGGAATGGATGGATGGATAAATTCAATATTGAATTTTTAGGTACATGTAAATTCATGACATTTATTATTTCGTTAAAATTCATGAATGTTATGTAATGTATTTTTTTATTTAAGAATCTATATATACCTGCTTGGATTTATCTCTCATTGTTAAGTCAATATTATTTGTTTAGTTTGAATAGTAAAAGTGTGTGTGTGTGTGTGTGTGTGTGTGTGTGTGTGTTTGTGTGTGATTTGGATTTTTAACGTAGCTTTAACAATCTTTCAGTCATATCGCTACGATGTCTGCAGTGTAGCAGTTTATAGTGATGTCTAGCACTGGGGCATCATGCCGCACACATGTAGCATGATATCCCACTCAAGTCACATTATCCTGACACCAGGCCGACCAGTCCTAACACTAATCTCTCAATACTGAGCGCTAAGAGAGGCAGCTGTTAGTACCATTTTTGTTAGTCTTTGGTATGACTCGGCCTGGGATCGAACCCACGACCTTCCGCATCCGAGGCGGACGCTCTAACCACTAGGCCACCGGAGCGGTGAATAGTACAAGTGATATAATGTTTTTATTATATAAATCGACTCTATTTTGCCTTTTGTCCGTGTCTGTGAGTAAACGGAGGGAAAAAAATCTAACACGTGATTCAATCAAAATTCTGCAGCCTGACGACCTCTCTCCTTTTCAGTAATTCTATTTTAAAAATATCAATACCAGTATATTGACATGCGAAAAGAAAATTGGTCTCCTTCTCCTTAATCAAAGTTATAATTCTTGGTTTCGGTTGTTTCATCATCATTATTACTGCTTACCAAATAGTTCTTGGTAACAAAAGCGGAAAAACAGGAATGCTAAAAGGTTTCAGGCTTCTTTCTCTAATTTCTTCAGACGGCAACTAAGAAGTTTAAATTTTGTCTCCCAGGTTAGTTGGCAGAAGTTAATGTCATTTTCATACCCTTCGACATTCACGAATTTTATCCTCTGCGAGCTGAAGTAGGCATTCTCAACTGGTATGGATGATACTCCAACCTCAATTGCCTGTTTTAGTCCACATTTGTCCGCAACTCTGAGATAGTACAAAAATGTAGGGTTCATTTTCTTCCCTGTGTTCGTCATTTGTTTGAACCTTTGTATAATATGCTGTTCGCATATGCTAAGAACCTTTTCATATTCAACCATACGTGCAAGCGTGGCAACTGGTTCCAGATTTGTTTCTAAAAATTAAAAAAATAATTTTATTCAAAGTAATCTCATTTGGTAAATTATTTATACTATCATAACATCTGGAAAATATGTATTATGATAGACAATATGTATTGTGCATGTCTTATTGATTTAATTTACAGAGCCAGGTTTATCCCCATCTCTTCCCCTCCATCTCTCTCTCTCTCTCTCTCTCTCTCTCTCTCTCTCTCTCTCTCTCTCTCTCTCTCTCTCTCTCTCTTTGGTATTTGTCTCCTCTCTTTCAGCACATGTGGACCAAATACCCAACATAGATGTTTGCGCTTGTCGGTCAATTCCACATTAAGTATATACTTGCCCGATTATATGAATGAAATGCATATACAAATGTGGCGATATAATCAAACATATTAGTTATGACTTTTTCCAAAATAGTAATGGAAGCCATACATCGATTAATACAACATATCGCCTGGCTTATATTCTATGATATCCTAAACCAGTCAGTCCACATCTCATCCCCTTCGACCCCTTCCTCCCAATGGTTGGAACATGATCGAGGGTAAGGTCTAAACATGCGTGAAAATCCACTTTTATAACAGTATGAATCATAAACGTGGCCACAGTAGCAAGGTAGTTTATTCTAAGATTCACCAAACTTGGAATGTATATAGAAGGTGAGAAGTACGTTATTCCATAAACAATCAAAATATTCTGTCGTTGAAAATGAAAGGCTAAATGGACTCATGTAATTTCTCATATTTGGCAAGTTTTGGATCGTCTTCGTATTACCACTTTATAATACTTTATTTGTAAAATCCGAATAATAATTAGAAAAAATATAAAACGACTGGATTTAAAATGTATGTATATCTCTCGGGACGAGGATAAAACTGACTTGAACAATGTTATGCCCACCTGTGACTATAAACCTAGAGCAGAAAGAAACCAAATCTAGTCTGACAAACACGACATCAGCTCAAGTTGTAATACCTTTCTTATTTAACTACGAACCAGAAGAGTAGGAGGATGCAGTCGGTACTAAGGTGATGATAATTCTGAAATTATCTTCAACGACACAAGACGTTCTATAAATTTGATACCCGTGTAATTTTTTTTCAAACGTGTACATTTCAGTGTTAATAATTAAAACAAATAAAGCACATAAGGGTTAATTGAGTCCTTACATCAGTGAGGCACAACTAATTTAAATCACCAAAAGTTAATGTAAATAGTTCCTATCTACGTTGTTCCCCATGTGTGCGCACTTGTGTTATTTTTGTCCAATGAAAATTCAGTATCTCTATCCGGGATGTCATTTCTCCCGCATTCTTTAATATTTGCACAATGGTCGTGGACTGTAATATTTCTTCCCCTATGTCAGGTTCTTCTTCTACTATTATTTTCGAACATTTTCATTAATTTCATGTTCTTCTGGCATTGTTTCTCAGTTAACTTCTTTTCTTGGGAGACTGACATACACTGCCATTAGTATAGTCATCCTCTTCTTGTATCCAAGCATCGAAGCCAAGTCTTTTCCAGTGACACACATTTTTCCAGTTGTAGAATCGTTGGTATAGCCAGCTAGCTATACGCGATTCTTGACAAGCAGATGCATTGATAATGTGCAGCGAATGTCTTCTTTACACGTAGATACAAAAGTTCTTTTTTATTTATTTTTTTTATCAGTATTGTTAGCACTCTTACCACAATTTGTCTTTCGTGCACAAATTAAGTTTTGATGATCGTGTACTTCCTCTATGAGCAGCTCATTTATAGTTTACAACCATTTTCCTGGGAAACAAACTCTGAGAAGGTTATCACTGACACAAACATCGCACGTCGTCTAAACAGTTTGGTAACGTAGAAGGGGAAACAGTCCTTGTGAAAGTATAAGGTAGTCATCTAAAGTCCTTAATAATCTCCTTAACGTCCTTCCATAGAATTGGTTGCAATATTCAGAACAAAAGTCATGACCTTGTAAGCTTTACATCCACGTCGTATTTTGATGTAAGTTTTCTTATGTTGTGAAAATGGCAACAGTTTAAACATCGAGAAATGATTATGAGTTTGGATATTACTTGTACCTTGACCAACTCTCTTTAAATGCGTTTTTGTAGTTTCTGAATGTAAAATCAGTCCTTCACCGGGGTGATTTTCCATTTGAATGAATAGTTATATTTTCTTCACAACCGTTTCTAATGGTAGAGAGTGTGGTATAACTTGCTGAATTACTAACACACTACAGTCTATGCAGAAGCCTCGTCTTGACTTCCTCCTCTTCCTGTATCCAAGCATGGAAGCCAAGAATTTTCCAATGACATATATCTCTCCAGCCGTAGACTTGATTGTTTAGCCAAATGACTATACGCGATTCTTGAGGTGGCACTTCTTGTGCACACTTTTTGTAATACTGTAAGTCATAATCCTCTTGGAGAATTTTTTTTAGTATTGTAACCTAGTAGGTATATGTTGCGGTATACATTTTGTTCTGAGGCATGAGCAGTTGATCAAGTTTTAAAGATTCAAACACGTTCAAAGTAATCAGCACTCTTATAGCATTCAGAAACCCTCAATTTAATGTGTGTATTAAATGATGAATATTTTCTTTGCACCTCACCTGAACATGTAAGAGCTTTATGTAAATCCGTTCTCTTACCTCAGGAAGCAATTTATGAATGTTTTGCTCTAAAGCATATAGGGATATTAATCATGTCCTACCAAAGAAAGGTAATGGCAACGCGAAGATAACCTGGCATGGTTCAGTTAAGCTGAGTCTTTAAACTTCCAATCGTGGATCTTGAAGCCACAACTGAAATACATTGTTTCCTCGTCCCCATTATTAAAAATCCTACTCTGGCTAATAATAAGTCACAATAACCAGACTAATGAACATGAAAGGCGAATCCCTCTTTGACTTGTATATCTCGATGACCTAGTATTATCTACAGTGGTATGAGAGTGCGAGAATGAGACCGTAGATAGGAACAGATAAATCACTGTTATCAGAAAAGGAAAATCGTCGTCAATATCGCTTTCTATAGGTGAGCGGGAAGATACACAAACAGCATTGATGTAGATGGTATTGAAGAAGCGGCAATGTCGTGCTTCATCGCTGATGTAACAGGACATCACTCGGGCCGCCTGGCACAGCATCACAATCGAGTTTATAATCAGACTGGGCCCTTCACTCTGCTCCTGTGCCAAGTTCGTCTACTGGGTTGAAACTTGAACTTGAGTTATTGATGGCTATTTCTCTGGAGTGCTGTGCAAAATATACGTCTTCTTTTTTGGCTGATGGTTGTTGTTACTGTTTGTAATTATTCATCTTTTGCTGTCAAGTTTTTTAGGCCCAATAGGGAATACATTATGGAACCTTACCCCCTTGTACCCTTCTGCACAGCTTGTTCGTGCGGTAATGTTTTTTATTTTATTTATTTTTTTTATCAGGATATCGCACTCATTTCTGCTACATAATAGGAGAGACTTCATAAAGTCGACCGACGATTTGGTGGTTTTGCAAACATATATTTTTGTGTAGTTCCAATATTTTCACGCAAAAGTATTGCTTGTGACCGACTGTAAATCATGTTGCTAGGCGTCAAAGGTTACGACTTGGCTCGATTGATACTTGAGTGTCAGTCCCTTGACTTTGCATTTGATGTTAATATCTCCCATTTGGTGTTGCATATTTGTATACGCAACATTTGGGACCAATGCCACGAACACTTTCTTCTGGTAGCTCTTCCGTCCATGCATTCAAACAGTCCCTTTGATTTATGATTGATGGCTATGAAAGCAATAGATGAAGATATACATGTTGGTGTCAAAGCTAGAGGATTCGATCTTCCATGTATTCTGTCTTGGGCAATATCAAAAGTTGCTCCAATTTTCCCCAGAAATATTTTAACATGTCTTTGGAAAACGATCGTTTTCTTCGCTCTTTAGTACATGTTTGATAGTGATGCCTTGTACGGATCGGTCCCATTCATTGAATTTGTACTTGTCTTTTGGGACTGGCTCTAAGATAGCCACTAGCTTCTTATTTTAATTTGAGCAGACCATTGAAGTAGCAACAGACTCCCTTTATTTTAGTCTTCGTCCTTACGTTAGTAAGATTCCAGGAGGAAAATTCCATTGGAGCTTTAGCACTCTTGCCGAAATTGCGTATTGGATCTTACACGCTAACAATCTGGCAAATTTCGTATACGTTTCACAGTCGGTATCCACGATCCGTAGGATGAAACAATTTTATACTTAACCACGTTCTATTCAAAGAGTCTCAATAGGGTTGGTTTGGATTGCATGTTGTAGTACACATACTACATACAAAAAGGTACGTTTTGCTTGGAAATGATGCGGGAAGCTGGTTGGTAAAAGTGGGTTGGAGGTAAGAACCTGGATTTGATTAGTCCTTCGTATTCACGAATGTTTCCCACATCCATGTGGTTTGTTAACATTTCAGTGTTTCCAGTAGGAATTACTGATATTGACACAACAAAGCTACACAAACACACGTCGATGTATTTAATTTCTTATCCGTGAGACTCGTCTACGTCTCATAGCAATCGTGTTGCACTGGCTTGTCTTCCAAACAAATTGTCCCGTGGATTCAAAATGTTGATACTTCGACCATGTTCCTAAATTTTGAATCGGTCTTGACATGTCCATCGGACTCGTGCTACCACATTTCCTCCACCTGGTATGCTTGTACATGGAACTTACGGCGTTGTTAATATGTTTTCCATATTAAACTCTGAGAACAAGTCCTTTTAGGTTTCGTTGGTGGAAACAAGTAGAGCATATGCGAAATACGTTGACGATATGGTGTTCTATAAATACCGGTGTTCCAAAGAAAGATTTCCAGTTTTCTTTTCTCACCCGATTCCAGCATGTTGTATACATTTATCTTCATGTTCACAGCCAGGACAAAACTTTGGCGGTGTATGCACCTCTGACAGAGAGAGGTAGATTTGATGCATTTGACCGCTAGTTTGTTCCCAAGCATGAACTACTTTTGACACCTGCGGTGTTCAGAAATTAGCGTCGAAATGTTCCCAGAAACGGAATAAATTGTCCGCACCAGATCGAACATATTTCAACATTTCTCCTTGAAACGTGAGTTTGGTACCATGCGTATACTAATGAACTTTGTTATGAGTGAATATCAGGCAAATGCAATGGCACAACATATTGATTATCCTCAGTATTAAAGTTTTGTGGAGATTAAGTCATCTATGTCATTCAAAACTTTTCTGTCATTCTACCCAAAGGCATGCCTAAATAACTCCAGGAATAGGAAACAGTTCTAGTCTCATTTTCAAGTAGTCAAGTTTGTATCCATTCAATGTGACTAATGGATATTCACTATTTCGTGCTGACTAATATTTCAATGAACTTGTCTATCGCATTCAGAGACATTGTAATCTGTTACCGCAGCATATTGATGGCGGTCCCCGTAGCGATGGATGTCCACTTGGCTCCAGTCGTTGGTTCTATAATACAATAACGGCAAGAGAGCGAGAGCACAGGAAGACTTTCCACGTCTTTCTGAAGTATAAATTACAACTGGATCAGTGACAAAATAGCACGACAAGCTGTGCAAACATTAGGGTGCTAATGCGAGTCTTGTGTGAATATGAAAAGTATATAAATTCACTTGTTTATTTTTATTCTTGGTCAGGCCTTCCTTTAAGTCTTCCTCCAGTTGATTCTCATGTTTGCGATGTAAATGTGATGATCAAAGTCCACAATTTCATTTCCTTCCCTTGCTGGATAAATGTTTGTGTGTGAGGTGTTGGTTTAAATAAGCTGCCCACACTATGGAGCAAAATATCAATAATTAATAACTTATTTGACTGCCAAAGGCTCCTTTATATGTCGAGCAATGAATTGGTTCTTTTCAGTCAGGGATGAATGGTTTGGGCTCTGAACAGGCTCGGTATCCATCTCCTCAATGAATGCGTTGGTCCCTGCTGAAGAACCCCTTGTCATATTTTCTCGCAATTGCAAGAATAGTCAGGAAATGATATGATGCTAGTAATGATACTGAAACGCTCTTGAAGATGATACACGTGAATTTATTCACCATCTGGGAAATATGGTTCTCTCAACAAGAAACTTATGGACCGACTTAAGGATATGCATTCCACGGAAAACGGAAACAATGGCGTATACAAACTTTTCATCTCAGGAATTACACACGCCTCCCTTTTTAGACTTGCTGGACTATTCGAAAATACGTTCTGCCTGTTTGTGTTGCTTGGCTCTAATTTTCAAACTGTTTTCGATGATTGTATCTTTTATACTGCCCAGAATTTAGTGGTATACGTTCGCCCCATGACGATGGCCCGAGCTAAACAGATCTGGTGGTGTAAATTATCGAGAGGGACGATGCTGCTTTTGTTAGTGATAATTTCAACCACCAAAAATAACTTTCTGTTTCCGCTTTCTTTGGGAGTTTAAACAACGTGTCATGTGATCAGTGGCTTTTCCATTGGTCATGTTAAACTCGTCATTGGATAGTTGGACGTGTTGAATTTGGTCATTGAGTTTGGCAAGTGTAAATTTAGCCAGCGTACTTAACATACTCCAGACAGGAGACTTCAAAGAGTCGTGAGTAATAGACACTGAAACCATCATCATACTTGACATTGTCGTTTCAATCTCAAATAAATACGACCAATTATATGTTATCCAACATGCTGCATTCTCGGGTAACACGTCAGATTTGCAATCTTTAAGTTTCACCGAGTAGTTATAAAGAAGTCTGATTTTGCTTCTATTGAATGTGATAATAATTTGTCTTGGTTACGGAACGACTGTCTTTCTCAGAAGAAGTGGGTTATCGTCGTCTTGAGACAGATAACATGTTGAATCATACTCGCTCATGTCGAACAATGTTCTCGGGCTAGAACTTCAGTTAGTGTATGTGTTGACAAGGATTGTCATCGTCTTCTTCTCTTGATTTCTTCTTCTTTTGGTCTCTTCTCGGAAAACCTGGATCGTTTCCTCGTGATTTCAAAACGGCGTTTTACATAAATTCGCTCTCCATATAGTCATAGCCTCTTAACGTAATGGCACAGAAATCATTCACCTTTATGTGAGAAAAAAGGACGATGTTAGAGTCAAAACAGATTTCACTCTTGTTATTCGATGGTATATTTCAGATAAGACTTCAGACTATTTCTCTATAAGTAAAGGACAATATACCCCCCCCCCATAATGTTCTCTGCGTCAAAGCAAAGAAACATTGGGAGAAAAGAGAGACACATTAAAATATACTTTTTATCATTATCGAGAGAAGGTACATTGTTCTTCAAAGTGCCCTCAATAGAAATAGAACTAGCAGACGGTACAGGAGCGTCTTTGAGAACATGTAGAACCCGTACTCGTCAAGACATGTGAGAAGCCATGACAACTAGACAATTAGAAAACAGTGAATATGAAGAACCAATGTCAGGAGATAAACTCAAAGAAGGGACAGAATGTACAAGCATATGAAAATGGATTCTAGTGAAATCTTATGATATTCTCATTATGATTCCTGATTACAAAGCAAAGAAATCAAAGAAGTGTATCGTTGTCTTGACTTTTGTGAAATGGATAACTTACCTAAACACATACTTACATAAACACACCATCGAATCATTGGAAAGGGATATAAATTTTACTTTATATGACAATCAGTGAGCAGTTTCGCAAAGATATAGGTGTCCCTGACAAAGACCGTTTGTTGTTTTAATTATAGGAAACACACATGGTATGGACTTGAAATCACCAGCTTTGACTATAATCATCTCTTTCCACGGCCATACTGCTGCTGCTTCCTCGGCAGTAGTAGTGCTAAATGTTGTTCTAATGCTGCCAGCGGCAATTCAGTGACTGTGAGAGTGGATTCATGTTGGAAGGTTTAGAAGTCTTGGCACGTGAAAATCTCTTTCTCTTGAGTTTAGTTCGCATGGTCTGTTTAAGTTGTCTCGTACAACTGCACAAAAATGTCTCGTAGCATTGTATTTTCATTCTTCTCCTTTTGTCCTTTACAATTCAGAGCTTTAACATTTTCTTCTTGATTTCGTTTTCTTTTTCCTCTTCTTGCCGTTGTTGAGAAAATACTTATTTTATATGTGTATTTTCTTACAAAATTAACCTCCAATGATTCCTACTGTCTCTTTCAAAAATAGTAAAGATGAAGACATTGAAAGTGTTACCAACGTCGCAAGCAAACACTCTTGTGGGGACAATACGAAATTAGCCCAACCTAAATTAAAGTGATCCATTTCGGAAAGAATATAATTGGCTACAGATACATTTGTAGCCGTAGTCATCGTAATATCTCTATGAGAAAGCGAGGCATCCACAGCATCAACATCTTTTCTTTATTCTTACAGCAATATGTATTATACTCAAATTGTGCCGCAAAGGTAAACAGTAGGAAAGCTAGTAAGCCTATATATTGAATGTAGCATCATGCGTCCGCCCTCTTCTGACCGAACGAGAGACTACAAGATCGTACTGAATTCTGCAACGCGCGTTTCGTTTGGCGGAACTGTCGAATCTTTTGCGATTGTTTCGAACATTCTGTTGAAAAAGGAATATCTATTTTATGTAAAGGCATCATGCATCATTACCTAAAGTACGGACAAGGCTCTCTGTTTGCGACGGGTGTATGTGGAAAGGCAGTCTTTCTGTAGAGGGTATTGGTTTACGGACCGGCAGCACGAAAATGTTCGAGGAGAGGTAAGAAAGAAATATAATTTTTTTTCCAAAATTTATTTGTGTTATAAAGTAAAACCCTGTTTAAACCTTCACTTGTCCTTGTGTGAACACAGGGTATATATGCGTGTCTATAAACAATTCTTAACCCCCTTGTATGTGATAATATATATGTATGATAGTGTGTGAAAGTGCATGTCTATTTCATCACCCTTCTTTTGTATCCTTTCCCCCTTTTGTTTCTTGTGTGATCGTATGTTTGTGTATCTTTATGTTTGGCAATCTATATCAACGGTTGCTACCCCTTCCTTTCAATGGTAGATGCCCCTACTTAATTACATATTTGGTATATGGGAGTAAGAGAGTAATGTGTTCTGGATTATAGATTAAAGAATTGATCATTGCCTGTCCCTTGTCTCTATGACCTGTCGACTTATTTTCCCTCCACCCTTTTATGTTACGTTTTCCACTGTCCATATAAACTGTCGACCCTTTCTCCACTCACCGTTTGAACATAACATTTCTTTTTTTCCCTTTAAACGTTTGACCTTTTCCTTTCATCATTTGAACACTATATTTTGTCTCGTCCTTACAAACTGCTGATCCTCTTTCCTTTCACCATTTTAACATTTCAATTGACCCTACTAACACGTTTATCCATATTAGCACTTTTGTCACTATATTACCATTACCATAATAAGCTTGTGGGAACAATTTAACATAGGATTTCCCTTTGTCATTCTGATACCTAAACTTATACAGCATGATATGTCTCTATATTACCACCTATTTCTACTTATATCAACTTAGCCCTTACCAGATAAGAAGAAACGCTTCCAACCCATTCTTCTCTCTTTCGCTGCGGCTACACTGAACCATTGTAAATAAATGGGCAGAAATGTCTACAGTACAGCTCACATGACATTTCGTTTCTTCACGCGTCGCGGAGGGGTAACTAAACCCCTCCACGCATGACGCTCCGTGGTGGAAGTGTAAAAACGTACAGATCACAAATGTTACGCTGTAGATACATCTTGTGTCTCTCCAACAAGGAGGGGTCTGGTCCACATTACAGATGGACATATGAATAGCCTATGCATGAGGAGCACGTATTAAAGATTGCGAAATCAGAATGACTTGCAAAAGGACTCCTTTTGAAGAATCACTGATCCTTATGTTGATCGTATATTTGGTGGTACAAATTCTTTTCAAAATGGTCTTCTATATTCAGTACACATGTACTTAGAAGGGTTGATCGGCTTGAATACAATATACTTATATCTGTAGTCAATGCCAATGTTATAAATGTCTATCCATTCACAATTAAGTTCAAACTAGGCAGATTAAGATTCAATAGAGCCAACTGCAGGTGAGTTTTAACTGACGAACCAATTAATTTTCGTGCTCTGTGGTTAGATTGCAGGGACATGGATTTTCTTTTCAGCCAGTTTCTGAAGTCTATCTCCCCACCTTTAATGATAGGTCAATGATTCCATTTTACTAGCTCAACTTATTTTATCGGCAGCATGTGGAACCAAATAAGTTATTTTAATATGTATCATTGTCGATACTAATAAAATCAAATCTCAATAATGTTCACGTTTCATAAGCACATAATAATTTGGTAGGCGAAATAAATGGAGAGGAGGGTATGAACAGACACTCCTACCTTGCTTTGAATGCATGCATTATTGTACCATACTAACTGATTAATGCACCTGTCTTCTGCGCCCCACTCGCTGTATAATCCCTAGTCATATTTGTATATGTGCCGACTATGATCTATATACAGGGCATCTGGACCGATCTGATGTTTCTCCTCATGTCTTAGTGGGGTGGAATGAGAGATTTTAAATTTACTTGATGTCCTGTGACATCATAATCAAAATAAAACAGAGCAAATGCAATTAAGACCTGATCTTTCTAAAAACAGTGAGTGCATGCAGATTACATGCGATTCCTGTGTCAAAATCATATGCGTTTCATTTTGACCTTCACTTGTACAACTCCCTTGCTTAATATGCATGCGTATGAAAATGAAATAAAGGAAAACAAATATGTCCCGACAGTGCGAGATGATATATACGCCAACACATACGATCAAAGGCATGACTCCAGTAATAACATTTCATCGACAAAATGTGTCAAATGTACAGATCTAAATAGTTGGTTTACAAATAAGGGACAAGTAGAAATGTACTAAAATAGATTTGTCCAGATATTGAAATTTCGAACTACAAGAGTGTCCTTGAAAATGCAATACTGCTCAGTTTTACTTTCAAAGGATATTTATATAAGACATACTAGGCGATACAGTCAGTTAAAAAGTTATATGGGGATGATATAGATCTATTATATGGATTGTCGCCGTTAGGCAAGCAACTGGCCTTTCAAATGCTGGTAAGATTTCAAAAGGTTTTTAAGATAATGTACTAAGGAGATTTCTATGTCAAATTGAAAGTTAACATCTCTTTTTATTAAAGTGGGGAATATGCTATTAGTAAGTTGCCTTCAAAATAAACGGTATACTTGATTTAAGCTAGAATGTACTCATAAATATTCGACCAATTAATAACAGTTTTATAATATCATTAAAATGACAAAATATGCGCTGTAGTTTTAAGATGCTGGTAATACTAATTATGGACTGAAAAATTTCATAATTTAAATAGCTGCCTCTATTAAAGTTTCTTTTCAATGCTAATTAAATCAGTTTGTAACATGGTGGAAACTAATACAGGTTTAGCTTTTTTATAAACAACATACATTTTTATGCTGAATCTCTCGCAATACAATCATATTGTACATTTGCAAACTAAAGTTATACCCTTTAAAAATGAAATGGCATAGGTTTACTTGTATAATATTAGACACTATTCCGACCTGCACCTTGTTAACTCCGTTACGTTCTGTATTCCAGTTACACAGATATAGCATAAAACAGATGATTGAAATGTTTCTCAAGCACGATGACATATGAATGTTATTTCTTTTACCAAGTGACATCATACAACATATCCCTAGAATATATTAGCAGTTCTTGCCATGGAAAGATATGAATGTTGTGAAAACCATTCAGCCAGAAAAATGCAACAATGAATTGCATATTAAATATAGACTAGAAGGCCATTCTACCATAACGCCAATATTGACCAAACTAGTTTGGTGACCCCCACATAAGCTTTAATTGAGCATTCGTATATTATTGACAGAAGTCTTCAGTGTATTTCAGTGTAAGCAAATGCAGTGCATAAAAGGTAAGAGTAGTATCTAGTTTGTGTTACATTTAGAGTTTGACGCTGGAAACAAACAAAGCATAACCCCTAAAAGGAACAAACAAAAAAAAATTTCCAAAGAAAACTTGAGTCATTATTATAAACAACACATACATTGTTCAGCGGAATTTTGTACAAAAATCATCTGACCTTAAAACTCCAAAGATCATTGTCGGCGTTGTATAGGCCCGACAAATGCAGATCTCTACCATCAAAGGTTTAGGCTGACTTTTGACTCAGATAAAATTTGAAATTAGTATATCATATGGCTTGTTAGTATTTCTTTCAAGGCGGTTGACAGGACAAAGTTTGGTATTTTAGTTACTATTTTTTATCGAATCAGGATTGACACAAATTATTAAAATAACCAATGTTCTGTATGAAAATGTGATCATGTAATGCGCATATTTTAATACTGTTATTGTGAATTGCGCAAATAAAAGAAAACAGCAAAAACGCAAATTATAGAATTAAGAAGAAATGAATTTCTTGACTTATTATCCATGGCATTACACAAATGTCATATAACAATATGGAATAAATAATAATACAATATAACTTATGTGCAAAGTCTGTTAATGCGATACATTTGCAAGAGTACGGGGAACCAATAATATGATAAGCAAAAAGTGACTAGCAGTTGTGCAGATACATATCATGAGGTTCACTGTATTATCACACAAACGATAATTGTATACGAAACAATATAAAAAGATGTACAATTTCTGTACAAAAAGAGAATGATAAACTGGATATAGCAAGATGCATATAACATTGGTACCACTTTAAATGTCATTAGATCCTCCTTGTTCACGTCTTTTTCGTGAAAAGCAGGAATGCAATAAACAGTAAAATGTCGTGTGTAATCCGACACCTAGAAACACGGTAGGATTGTCATCTCCTTCAAAACGCCTTGCTTTCAGAAGGCAACTGAATTAAGTAAACTAAGGTAATCCAACTTATAGGAAGAGGACGTAATGATTACATAAACAGGGCTTAGCATAATATACATGATACGGGTGCAATCAATTTTATATCAATTCTATGGCAACAAAGATCATAGCTAGAACAAATGTGGATTTTGTTTCAATTATTTAGATCAGTTTGATGTATTAGCTATATTTAACTTAACTGTGTGTTTGGCAGTTTGAATTTTTTTTTTATTTCATTGCATGCTGTTGTAGCGTAATATTGTATACTGGACTTGACCCTATTTAAAACTGAATACATTTCTGCTTAAACCATGTTGACTTCTGTTTTTATTCAATGTAAGCAACTAATAGAGACCTTCATTATTCTCTATGTTTACGTGCTTAATATCAGAATTAAAAATTAATAGAAGTAAATATGCTTATTTGGGTCAGAGTTTCTGACTCTCCTAAAAGAATTTGACAGGTTATGGTTTTGATTTTGCAAACATCAGGATCATTCTAGAAGGTTATTTTCTATTAGGTAAGGTTTGTTTTTAGAAAATGCTAATTGTGACCTGAGGTCAAGTAGATAACTATATAATCTTGTAATGTGAAGAAGTGGTAATTCGTGCTTTCACATCTACCACTTTTAAGTTGTATTATGTGTTGTGACCAGGAGCTTTTGGCCTGAATCTTTTCTTGTTCAAATTATTGAATTCAAGTCATTATGTTCTCTTGACGTACAACAGTGATCTGACAAAATTCTTGGATATAGACATTAACAGGAATTTATGGTATATTCAGACCTGGAATTGTATTTCTGCTATTCAACAAAAGACTGTTGAGATATCACCACTTCAGTAACTACCACAGCGACGTCATCGACTTTAGTTTTGGGATTTGTTCTGGTCTTTAACTGAATTTTATTCAGGACTTTAAATTACTAGGACCTCTGTATGTAAGTCTTGGAATTATAATGGCATTTAATTCTCAATACCGTAAGTTGTTGTTTCTTTTTTTCTCATTTTCACTTTGTATTCTAGGGAAAATAAATATATATGTTAAATTTTACAAATCTTGTTGTCTTTCACTCACTTCTGCTACTTATTTTAAGAGCATAGACTCGTAACAGAAGATTGGGCGCTCTTTTTTGGGATGCGAATTTCGGTAAAGCAATTAAGAAAAGTTTGTTTTTGAAATTTTGATTACCTTGTTTTGGAATTTTCTAAATCCCATGTATTATTTCACGTTTTAGAAATCTTTAGTGAAATCAGTCAGTTTTTTTAAAATTTCATCTAAAGTGAAAATCGTCAATTCAAATCCTTAGCCACGAGCCTTTAGGCTCTTTGAAAATAGATGAATTGCTTCAGCTTGCCAGAAAATATGATCTTTCTGAGTCAAAAGCTGTTTTAATGATGCAAGAAATAAAACATATTTTGGTCAATTATTAGGTGGAAAAGAGTGTTTTCCATTAAGGTACTTTGAATTTAATCATAAGTTTGTATCCGATTCTAAAATAAAAGTAAAGGAATTAAAATTAAAATACAAGATGGAATTAGAGATTCTAAATATTGAGCAGCAGAAAAAGAAGAAAGAGAAATAAATGCAATTAGCATAAAAGGAAAGAGAGAGAAGACTGCAAGTGGAGAAAGAGGAAAGAGATAGACAAATGCAGGAATTATGAAAAAGAAGCTGGACAAACTCATCTCGTATTTGCAAGATAAAATGAGCAGTTATTCGATAGGTGGTGCTTAGCCATGATAGCTGATGCTTGGTCATGATTACGATCATCTCCGACAACTCATAATAGTTGAAGAATTCAAGAACTGTGTCCATAGTGACATTAAGACATCGTGATGAGCATAAGATCGAAACATTGAAAAATGTTGCTTCTACTGCTGACGAATATTCCTTAGCTCATAAAGTATTTTATAAGTAAGTCTTTCACTCAGAAGTCTTCTGATGAAAGCTTATTTCAGCCTAACACGAGCCCTTCCAAATCTCAGTCAGGCACAACTTTTAGAAATGACGTTTCTGACACGATTGATCAGAAGTCTTTATCTCCTTCTACGTGTACCTATCGCATGAAGACAAGACCAGTTATTTATGATTTCTACAAATTGAAAAGTAAGCAACAGAATCAAGACAAACCTATTCCAAATGCTAATATTTCTAAGACGTCAATGTCCCTGTCATGTATTGAAAGCAATACATGTGTGGGTCTAATAAACCCCAGTCTGATTTTATTATGGAGAATTATGAACCATTCATGTAGACGGGTTCTGTATCACTTATGGGTGATTCGGCCAGTCATATCCCTAATACAATTTTAAGGGATACAGGAGCGTCTCTGGGTCTTTTATTATCAGGTACTTTCCCTTTTTCCTGAGAAATCTTCTTCTAATGAGATTGCTCTTATTCAGGTAGTAAAGTGCGGCTTTGTTAATCTTCCTCTCCATTGTGTAAATTTGTCATCAGACGTAGTTTCAGAACAGTCAGAAAAGTGTCTTCTTTACCCACTGAGAGTGTTCATTTATTACTAGGCAATGACCTACCTGTAGATAACGTTGTGGGTAATCCACTTATAACTGACAAGCCTTGTTTGGATCAGAAGTCGATTCTATTGAAAATGAATTCCCTGATTAATTCCCAGCTTGTGCTGTTATTAGACCTATGGCACAGGACGATCTTGAGAATGAAGTTGATCAGGAAAGTATTCTTTTAGCTGACACATATATTGGTCAGGCTTTTGATGAAGATACTTTCACTCATCGTCTGGATGAATGAAAGAGTATTGATCACAGTGACCCTCTTTTAACTACTTATTCTCTTTATTCTAATCATGGTGACAAATTAGAATTACATGTTGTCGGACAGGAACATGGTCCTGAGATATCATGTTTGTTTCAATGGGCCGTTAGGGAAACCGAAGGCACAAGAGTACCTGTTTGTTAAAATGGGATTCTTGTGAGAAAATGGAGACCACCACAAGTACCTTCTTGCGAATGAAGTTGATCAGGAAATATTCCTTTAGCTGACACATGTATTCGTCAGGCTTTTGAGGAAGTCGCTTTCACTCCCCGTCTGGATCAATCAGAGAGTATTGATCATAGTGATTCTTGTGAGAAAATCGAGACACCTCAGGTACCTGCTGGTGACGAGTGCTCAGTGAACTATCAAATTGTACTTCCAAAATCTTTCAGACAGGAACTTCTTAGTCTGACTCATTAAACTCCTCTGGCTGGTCATTTAGGGATTAATAAGACTCATCACAAGATCTTGAATCACTTATATTAGGCAACAATTAAAAGTGATAATTGGAAATATTGCAGATCTTGTCACACTTGTCAGATGATAGGAAAACCCAATCACAGGATAAATAAGGCTCATCTGCAACCAATACCTGCATTTGACTAGCCATTTAGCAAAATAATTGTAGACTGTGTAGATCCCTTACAGATGACCAAGCCAAGTAACCAATATGTGTTGACCTTAATCTCTTCGACAACAAGATTCACGGAGGTAATTCCTTTGAGGAATATTAAAACTAAAACAATATTAAACTCTCTGATAAAGGTTTTTTTTTACTCACTTGGGCCTTCCCAAATTTGTTAAATCTGATCAAGGGTAAACTTTTATATGTGAAATATTCCAGCAGACGATGTACGAATTTGGCATCCAACAACTCAGATTGTATCCTATCACCCTGAGGACCAAGTGGGTTTTTATAGATCTCATCAGACTTTGACAAACATAATTCAGTCATATCGTTTTGATACGGGTAAAGACTGGGATGAAGGCATTAATTTACTATTGTTTGCTGCAAAGGAAACAGTTCAAGAATCTTTACGATTCAGTACATTTGAACTAGTTTTGGATATACTGTGCGTGGATCACTGAAGTTTTAAAAAGAAACACTTCTTTCTAATGAAGATAACGAAATTAATCTTCTCGATTATGTTTCCAATTTTAAGTATAAGTTATGAAAGGCTTGTGAGGTTGCAAGAGCTAATCCGCACTCTACTCAGTCAAGATGAAATTAAAGTATGATAAAAATACAATGGAAAGGAGTTTTTAGCCTGGTGATGGAGATTGGCTGTCTTACCCGTACCACAAAACCCTCTTCAGGCTAAGTATTATGGTCCTTCCAAAGTTGAAATCAGAGTAAATGAATGATTTAAATTATATCATAAATACTCCTGGGAGGCAAAAATGAAAACAACTTTGCCATATAAATATGTTAAAGTAGTGTTTTGACAGAGATAGCCAGCTTAAACATGCAATTAATTTAGTTGTACCTGTCCCATACATTGAGGATTTAAGCGATGGAATGCAATCGGACTCTATTGACTTTGGAGTAACACATATTCGAAATTCAAATATTATGAATAATCTTGACCAGAAACTTTCACATTTGCAGCAAGGAAAAAAAAAAAAAACAAACATAAAACAGTTATTATTTCAATACGAGCACATATTTTCAGATGTTCCTAAAAAAAAACAAATACACGTTATGATAACGCTAAAATTGGAATTTCCGCACCTGTGAAAAAAAATACCGGTACAGAATGAAGCTATCAAACAGGAAGGTTTGAAAAAAGAAATTCAGTATTTGCTGGAGAACTATTTCATAGAGCCGAGTAAAACTTGACTGGAGTTCACCATGTATACTTGTTAAGAAACCAGATAATACTTTCTGTGTGTACACTGATTAAAGAAAGTTGAACAGTGTGGCTAAAACAGATTCATTTCCGTTACCAAGAATCGACGACTGCATTGAGAAAATTGAAAATGCCAAGTATGTTACCAAATTTGACCTTCTGAAAGTATTTTGCCAATTCCACTGATGAAAATTGCAAAGGAAATATCGGCATTCGTGGCTCCAGATGGACTTTATCAATATAAAGTGATGTTGTTTGGGATGAAAGGTTCGCCTAGTACTTGTCAAAGATTAATGAACATCTTTGCATCTGGTCTAGATAATTGTCATGCTAACATCGATGATGCCATCATCTACAACGACACCTGTAAAGATCATTTAGCGACGATTCGGAAATTCTTTGACAGAATCACTGATCCAAATATGACAATTAATTTGTCCAATAGAGTTTTTCCATGCTTGTCTAACATTTTTCGGATATGTCGTGGGACACGGACAACTTAGACCTAGAGATACTATGGTCAAGGCTATCTCTGAATCTCCTGTGCCTGTCAGTAACAAGAAACTGATGTGATTTTTTTTGTATGGCTGGATACTATCGGAAATTTGGTTCCAATTGTTCCATAATTGCTGAACACCTGACACATTTATTAAGCAGTAAATCAAAGCTTCGTTTGTCTGAAAAATGTCAGGAGGCTTTTGATAAGTTAGAGGGTATATTTAAGAGTGCAGCAGTTCTTACAGCTCCAAATTTCAGTCAATCATTTAAACTGTCTGTTGATAAAAGTGATGTAGGGGTTTGGAGCAGTATTGATTCAAGAAGACAAAAGTGGTGTAGATCATCCAGTGTGCTATTTTTCTAAGAAATCAAATAAGCACCAGATAAATTATTCCGCAATCTAGAAGGAATGTTTGGCTTTGATATTGGCATTACAACACTTTGAAGTCTATATTAGTTCAGCTTCTTCTCCGTTTATTGTGTTTAGTGATCACAACCACTTTCCTTTCATCGGTAAGATGAAAGATAAAAATTAGAGATTATTATGGCAGAGTTTGTTGTTGCATGAATATAATATTGACATCAGGCACATCAAGGGAAATGACAATTTAATAGCCGATGCAATTTCACGTGTATAGAAAACAAAATATAAATTTCATATATGTAACGAATGGGTATGTTTATATCCAATTTAAGTTGAAGACATTGGAAATTGTAAAGTCAATTCAGTCTATCTGTCAACGTGTAGTGAGATAATTGAAACTAAGGGGAATGACTAAACCATAAAAGATAAAAAAAACTCGGAAAATAAAATAAAAATAAACTCTTGCGGACATTATAACTGCATTTGAATGGAATCATAACGACTATACACATTAAAGGTATCATGTTAATGTTATCTTAATTTTAGCAGAGGAAATGTGCTGAGCATAGATTTAAATTTTGAGTGATGACAAACAGAGAAATATGTAACGTCAACCACATAAAGCAACCTTAGTTAATCAGTTGTTTTATATGCATGATACTGGTTCCCTATAGAATCACGTACGTAATTCACTATGTCTATCTAATTGTTTGCAAGATCGATCTCGATTACCGTACTCTCAAAACCACAAAAGCATTTTTCTTATAAGATTTATTGTCTAAAAGTGTGAGAGATATACTGATTATATTCTGTCTTTGACAGAAAATCACCAGTGATAGTATGGCCGGATCACAGCGTTTGATTGTGTCTTATTTTTACAATTGACTTACTACACATTTGTGCTAATAGACCACATTCGATGTCTCATGTCACAGATAACCTACTGACCTCATTAACGAAGGTTTCACAAACTTGGTCATCTTCAAGAGAACTATATTGAACATATCTAAAACGCAACGCTGATTAGTGGTTTAAATAATGTAGATAAAACTCATTAGACAAGGATAAAACTGAACATCATAATTTGATGTTAATTACAAAACTAAAGAATAACTGTCCGGGTCAGGTGGACGGGGAATAGTCATACATAGTTAATTTTACAAATATATTGGGATACAGCCACCATCGGAAATAAAGTATCTAAACCCCAGACGTTAGATCCACTAGTTATCATTAGGACTCAGCATACATGACTCGAGGACTGTTTACAAAACTAAAAACAATACAAGTAGACAAAGACATTTATAACAAAGAAGTACATTATCTAGAGGAAGATATTCAAAAGTTTGGTAAACATAATGACAATGGATGGAAATGTGACTAGAATATGTTGCATGTAAGCGTACACAGTTACCTGGACACGCACGTAGGATGGAGTTCGTTTTTGGTGTGAAATGAGATTAGATATATATTGTATAGACGCAGGAAAGGAATATATCAGATACATTAGGTATTAACGCATTAAATGAAAATATCATCTGTATATTTTGTTTAGGAAATAATATATAAATGAATATAATGTCTATTGAAACAAAATAGGGTATCAAAATAGTGGCATTACAGGTTGGTCCAACTTATTAATCTATGTATGATTGACCATGAAATATGGGTGACAGCAACTTTTCGTTATTTTCGACACATCTCTACCGTAATACGAAGAGATGCTGAAAGTTTAGTTTCAATAAGTATAATCAAATACTTGTTGACTGTGTTCGTAATATAAATTTGTCCTGTGATAGAAGCAAATTGTTTCCGATAGCACATCACTTGCTACATATTATAAAGCATTTCACTCTCAAGCTTCACCAGCCAGAATTATGTATGTCAATGGAAAAAAGATAGAAAACACACTTAACATTCTTTTTGTCTAGTTAGAAGTCTATGCAAGGAATAATCGGAGGGACGCCTCAGTTTTAGTCATCTAGAGCAAGAAAGATTAAATGTCTACAGTTAATCAGACAAATTTCGCGTGGTTAAATAAGCAATCAGAAATCGTAAACTATACGTTACATGCTGGTTTCAAACTATTGTATGATATACCTGTAAAATCCAGTACACGTTTAGGATGTACGCACTCAAGAAATAAAATCACGTCATTGTACGTGAGATCATCAAGTTTCAGTCGTGATGGGTCAGGGCTGCTCTTAATCATCTTAGAGAACACACTGGATCCCTCCATTAATATATATTTGGAAAAGTGCAGCTCTTTTCCTTCTACCACGAGAGTAATGTCTGTCACTTCAGATTTCCTGAATAATACAGGTGGTTGTTCAATTCCTTGGCACAGATTCTTTGTACTCTGCAAGTTTTTCACAGACTCCATAACTGAAATAAATTGCATGGATACGAATTTATTATTTCTTTCATAATGAGATACTGAGATAAATCAGTTGAAGAGCAATTGTATTGTCACAGTTACGATATCACTATTTGAAACTACTTTCTTTTCCAATTATGAAAATGTGTCTGCGTTTTTATGTTGTTCGAATCTGTATTGCCCTATTAAAGCATAATTCAATTTTATTTCTTCTGTCATTCATTTAAATAATTCTTATAAAAGTTTGAAAATGGACATCTTTTACGAAGCATTTATTTAATCACAGGGTACACGTAATCGAAAAGTGGGTGTCAATCAAAATCTGGGTTCGTTATCGTTTCTTTTTGAACTTGACTGCAGAAATGCAGATATGAACAGACAAAATAGAGAAACGTCCATACAAGTCAACTCAAAATCACTACAATCTTTTGTTTAAACAAATTACGATCTGAATATTGTTGGAGTGGAATCTCTTGTTTTTTTAAGGTCGTTTTCCTACTTTTATTCTCATTTCTGACCTTTCCTATATCGATGTAGTGATGAAGCTGTTAAGCTCAGTTGCACAGAATAGAGACCAAAGCCACGAAAATCGACTCGTTCGACTTTAATAGTAGCTCATGAAAGAAAATATTATTTTAATAGCTGTAAGGAAATAGATCACTCGTAAATTGGAACAATTATTCAATCTAGACTTCATTACTCATGATGTATTGCATTTTGTCTTATGATAGGGCGTGAACAAAATTATTTTACAAACACAATAATTTTGATAATTCTCTCGAGTGCAATTTCCTATACATTTAATAATGATAATATTATAAACAAGACATTTAAGCTGTTTGAGGCACGTGTGTGGTGTAATGTTAAGATTGGTTCTCTCGCATGTAGACTTTGATTTATTTCAATTTTGCTAGCCAATGTGTTTAATCATTGAGTAAAAAGGAAATGTCCTTGCTTGTATATAATAACGGTTATGTATTCATCTCAGGAGTGGTACTACTGAGGTTTTCACACTCTCGATTAAATATGTCATTTGTTAGATCGTTGCCAGGAAATATCATATCAATATCTACCGAAAAACATAGATAGCTGCTATATGTCATATGGTACACTTTTGATATCTCTTCAAAGGCAGAAGAGTATCAACCTAAGTCCAATTATACTTGAGGAATATATTCACTGTCATTTGAATGGAAAGATTGTTTCTGCATTACATGTTCCTAAATCTCAGATTGTTAGCTTATTTTAACTGGGTTTACGAACAAAAGGCTTGCATAAACAGTGGTAAATAGATGTTTCTTTTACGACATTTAAGCTGTGAAATCCGTGTTAATTATCAGACCATTAACGTTCAATATTGTGTATATCGATGAGCAAACATTTCTTATCTCGCTTGTACTTCTACCTCCGTTTACATTAATATACACTGTAAAGGGTTTCAATATATCAATTTGAAAGCGAGGCAGTTTTATCATTAGGACAGAGGATGGATATATTTGTCTGCTGCATGGCTGGACGTTTTGATGTAGAATAAATGGAAACCATCTTTTCTGCAAGGGTGACATGTATAGTTTGATATCTTCATCTTATTGCTTGTGAATGAAAGCTATCTCTCACGAAAATGATTGTCTTTGAGGGGAAATACAAGGTGTATCCATTTTCATTAGAGACTGGGGTCATTTTGATGTTTCAATGTGTCTACAAAGACAGGCAAAGATTCGCCTCATGGGTCACAAAGAACAGTCATACATATATTTGTCTGAGTTTTAATTCATCAGAGTTTCTCACATAAGGCGACTTTCAATTGACGTCGGTGGCATGCACTCATTTAGCAAGAAATTGTTTCTAAAGAGAAATTTCCAACCATAATCTATACTAGCTGGCCGAGTAAAGATCATATGGTACATAAAACAACTAAGATCACTGATTTAAGTCACTTATGCTTCAATTTATACAGGTCAGGATGATATACTAATATTATCTGGAAATTAAATTTGGGAGACAGCATGACATCTGTGTGTATTTTATGATTTTCTTGAATATTCCTCATCCGGCAACCCAGATATAATAATAATAATAATAATAATAATAATAATAATAATAATAATAATCATCATCATCATCATCATCATAATAATAACAATATAATGAATGTCTGGTCGCTATATACTACTTTGACCACGTTGTTTCACTCTAGATTCATTAATAAGTTATCTCTTCGGAATGTTACGAAGTTTAGATCCAACATAAGACATATCAGGTAAAAATCACTTAGTGAGTATAAAAACTTTGCAAAAGGAATCGATGCAGTTTTCAACATTCAAAATGAAAACAGCATATAAAATCAGTCGCAAGCCAAATAAACACAAACAGTGTTTCATATACCAAAGTTGTCTGTAACATTCGTACGACTATGCCACTTTAAGCACAGAATAGATTTTCGATGTGATTAAAGAACGCATATATATATATATATATATACTCATCATTGAATATTACCAGTTTGGCTGAATATAGTGGACAGTATGCTATAAATCACTTACATATTCTTTAGAAGATGTGAACATTCAATTTCCCTTTACATGTAATAATCCGTCTTTTTATATTCCACCTCCAGGGAGGAAAGGTATATTCCGAAAGGTATTTGTCTATGAATCTGAACATAATTCAAACATGTACAAGAAAAACAAACCACAATATGTTCTGACCACCTCGATGTTTGTAACGATTAAATTGTGTATCTGACATACACGCTGCGAATGAACAAAAACAGTACCATCTATTCACAACGTCTTGCTCAAACCTTGTTTAGGCAATAACACAGGTGGTCCGAATGGCCGTTACCGGCATCCGTAAGATTGACTAACATGCGAATGCCCAACCAATATAAAACCAGTAAATGATCGTCACTCAAAAAATGGAGGCAATATTCAAAATATGCTAAGGAAAATATTCCCTTCTCGATCTTTCCTCGCTCTTTCCTCACCCCGTCTCAATCTCTCTCTCTCTCTCTCTCTCTCTCTCTCTCTCTCTCTCTCTCTCTCTCTCTCTCTCTCTCTCTCTCTCTCTCACACACACACACACACACGCACAGACATATACACTAGCTCACATACAAACACTATAAAACTACACTAATTTGTAACGCTAAATACATATTATTTGGCACCGAGAATGTCCAGTAATATAGAGAATCCTAATGAAGATGGTTTAGACTATTTTAATTCACGAGATGTTTCTATAAGGAGAGGAAACATTATTACTAATTTTTATTACAGTAAATACAAATTACAGTAACAACAATCTCCTCAAGTTATATAATCATAGCTAAACTAAAAACTGTCGAAGTTTGATGAATCAGGCTTGGTGAGGAATAAGATGTTAGTCATGTTTTTATATAAATTGTAAGAGCAATATTATTAAAAGAAACATGCCACTTTTGACACATATAAACGGAAATGAGGACGCATTAATACCCAGGACAAGAACTAAATAGTTAGCATATACACCTGGTAAAATATTATTAAAAGCATACACAGGGCCGATTTTATTCAACAGAAAACCAAATTATTTTTAGAGGCCAATTTAAGTAAATAACGCTGTTACCTACACCTTTGAAATGTTTTCCAAAACTACAAAGTGCAAGTTAGACTCCCCACTGATGATCCCTTTACGGTGTGTCAATATTACCTCGTATGTATGCTTATCAGTATGGTTACCACTTCTACTCCACCATTTAAATGTACTTGAACACATCTGCTTTCCGCTGTGTTGTTGCGGTTTATCTGGACATATAACCCTAGTGGAACACGACGAGACGATAATGGCGGATACATCTCATTACGTACAGTGCCTTGATCTATCACCTCACATCAGCATCAATCAAACGTTATTTCTGTGTGAAATCCCACAACCACTGAAAAACAGAGGTCAATTCAATGGTAGGAGTAAGAGTTTTCCAATCGGTAAACTTAGTATTGTTGTGGTAGGGTGTAACACAATTTTTCAGCACAAGATAGGCTGTACACAGCTGCCAGTATTAATGGTGGAGGAAGAACCCAACCCCCCCCCAAAAAAAAATACCCCCACCGACCCACGAAAAGCTACAGGCAAGCTTTCTCACATACCCACATAGGCCGAACCCGATAAACTTACAGTAACTTCACTGAGAAAGGCATACCTTTCACATGCCGCTTAATCAATGCAAATAAAACACGGATAATGCGGAATCTGTAATATGATCCCAAGAGGTGAGGTTTGTATTGTAAATGACAAATACGATTACCTTCTGCATACCATGTATACCACAAGACAGAGCTATCCGTGTCTGCGTGGTAGCCTTCTCCAGTACTTGATCTATTTCATTGCGAGTACTGCACTAGCAAAAAATCATCTCACTAAAGAAAACTTAAAATAATATTCTTAAGCACTTTTAGTTGACGCAGTTAAGGGAAAAACTAACAGCTCCCTCAGCTGAGTAATTATTTCTACTGACAGCTCAGGCATTAAAGACTAAGGAATCACCTGTATAATGTATGACATTTTAATTAGAAGAGAAATGTGGTTCAACTGATATATTTTAAAAATGTTTCAGTCTGTTACAAACTTGTCAATGTGTATGTCACGCATATTGCATGTACAAATTTAAAGATTAACCAATAAATATCATATGTTGATATGCAATCAGTAGTCAGTGTTGCTGCATAGATAAAAGGATTCCTTCGTAAATATTATATATATATATATATATATATATATATATAGGTATATAAATATATATATGATATATATATATATATATATATATATATATATATATATATATATATATATATATATATATAATTTTAAGTTCATATTTTGCTCCCTAGAGCTTGTTATACACAACTAGTTCAAAATTTGGAAATTACTGTCAGCCATTCTTTTATGTTCAGATTTTAATATTGGCGCTGATAAAACATAAACCAATAAACGGTTTGCCAAACAAAGCCCATCAACCACAAAAGTTGTACCTCTTCAACTTGAAAATAATGAAATGTACCTTGGGTAGCGAAGGAAAAATTTAATTTCCTTTACCTCACATAGTTTTTACTGATGTTTACACACCGTGTCTCGTTGGAATGTTTAGGAAGTCGCTAAGTCCCATGAGATGGTCGTCGCAATTCGCGAATCTTATACATGTTCGGAGGTTATGTGGGTTTTCAATTAGGGCATTTCCAAAGATTCAGAAGGTAAACGTGACTGTTGACCATCAAAGATAATGATGATTTAAGAAGAGCTATTATATCCTATTAGAAGACTGTCGCCACGTGAATTTTAGATGGCACGTACATTTGAATAAAATGATAGAACTACCAGTTTCCGTCGATGATTATATGTGCACAGAATATGGCAATGGTTAGACATACGATTTCGATTTAGCTATGATAAATGTTAAGTCATGATTTTCTGTTCATATATTTCCAATTCATAATCAGCAAACTCGAGGTAAAATTAGTTGCTCATTTAGGAAAACAAAGACTATTTTAATTAATTGCAAACGTCATCATAACTCATTTCAACGAACATAAAGGTAATTTGTTTTCATTCAACCTTTCTCTTCCAAATTCGCAATTTGTTTGTTTGATGCAAAGTATTATGATCCATACTATGTATCGTTTATTCAATTTCATAGAATTCTGTTGATATACTAGAGTTGTTATGGAATTTATTTCTGAAATTTTACAGTTACTAGGTCATTGATGGAATTGACGGATTGCATGTAATCCAATTTGTCAGATGTGTAGTATTTCATAGGGTTATATGAGTTAATCCAAATATTTAAATGGATAGTATTTTATAGGTTTATATGAATTAATTTTCTTTGTCTGTAGGATGATACTGTTTATCTTGAGTTAATGATAATTGCATATTTATATATGATTTTGTAATGCTTAAATAATCTTGCAGGTTCAGCATTACTGTAAGCTAGAATCTACTGAATCTATGCAATAGTAATCGAGCATTTGTCTTATTGAATGGAAGTGAGAAGCTAGATGTAAGGAGTCGTATAGTAGCGTATGCAAATATATACGGCAACGTTGTCTGTATACTGCGCGCGAGTGTTAATTTAAGGTCAATCGCTGCGAAGCGAGAACAGTGATGTGTCGAATTAGGGTCAAGACTTGGGTGTATATTACCATGGTCATTTGTAACTAGAGATAATGATTGTACCTTACTCAGAACACAGACTAACTTTGTAAGGCACCTTAATCGTTAGGGTCATCGTATGTCAGAAT
>JAECUM010030131.1:0-31912 GCA_016617855.1 Megalonaias nervosa
CTCTCGGACGACCATCACATGAATCCAATACGGCGAATTAACCTTTATTTTCACCATTACGGTCACAAACCCTGTCAAACAGAACTCATTACAGGGCTACTTCCTGTAATGAGTTCTGTTTGACAGGGTTTGTGACCGTAATGGTGAAAATAAAGGTTAATTCGCCGGACTGGATTCATGCGATGGTCGTCCGAGAGTGATGCGTTGGTACGTTACTGTGTTTTGAATGGATATGTGTAGTTTTTCAGTCTTCTTGCGATTCTGAAATGAAAAAGACGCGCGAGAAAAGTCGAATCGAGCGGAGGGTTGTGGTCAGGCTTGCATTCCTTGTGTTAATTTATAATACCGTTAAGGTGATTTCATGTTGTCAGAAATTTCGTCGTGCTTTATTGATAAAACTGCAGACTCCTGTGACTAAACCGAGATCGTGAATTGGTAAATCGAAATCTCGGATTAGTAAACCGAGATCTCAGATTACTAAATCGAGATATCGGAGTACTAAATCAAACATATTTTGACCTTTTCATCTCTATGCCTTTTCTGTATGAATTGCTTGAGGTCAAACCGAAAACTAAGAACTAATTAATTAAGCCATATACACCTCATCTAATTTGAAAACAAAGACATCATAGTGCAGACTTTTCCATTATTAACTAAGACAAGTAATCCGTAGATCTTTTAACCAGAACAAGGGTTCCCATTGATTGAACCTGTATCCAAAATCCACATACTATTAACAAACCATATAGGGAACCTAACTACATACTCTAAATTGGGGCTTCAAGAGTCTATAAAGAACGATGGACGTTGTTATTGTTGTTGTTACAGGGTTTAACGCCATTTTTCAGCACAAGATAGGCTGTACATGGCGGCCAGTATAAATGGTGGAGGAAGAACCAGGGAAAACCCCGGAAAGAACCATTGACCCACGAGAAGCTACTGGCAAGCTTTCTCACGTACCCATTGGCCAGCGATGGACGTGCAGACGGACTAGTTGACAAACACTCAACTGCCGTGACAAAACAAATAATCCTGATTTTTCGCAACAGCTGATATTATGAATGCATTAACACAAACGTAATAATCACGAACACATAAATACTGTAGAAGTATACTGTTGGTCATCGACAGTGAGAAGGCTTGGCTTACTAGATATCCTTGTTACTTCACGAGTAGTATTTTCATTGTAATAAAGGCCCTTATAACAAAAATCTATAGTTACAATTTACCTCAGATGCTTGAATATTTCCTCCAACCTACAGCAGTCTATCCACAATAAAAACATCCAGTCAAAATGAGGCACCCAAATCACAAATTCATCAACTGAAATCTCCATATATTAAAGCCTCAAAGGTGGCACTCACCAGTTATTATGTACTTTTTGAGAGAGTGACGTATGTAAGCTGAAGCTGTTTGCATTTAAAACATGCACAGTGGAGAGAATGTTGGCATACCTCTATGCTGCTTTGATGTAATGTGGCTGACATTTCTTTGGATATTGTACTTTAGGAAATTGTAAATAATCTTAGCACACTGCTAACTAAAATGACTGCTCCCTTGTGCTCCAAAAATCAACATGAATTTGTCTAAAGCAGACTATCCTTAGCAGCTATTAAAATTGGGAAAATGAACTTTGCCAGACTAGACAATACCAGCTTCTGAAAGTGCAATGAATGAATTACCAAATTTATGAAATGTAAAAAAAAGTTATCGGCTCTCTTTTTGACAATTTACCTCTGAAGTTCAGGAAGTGAAAATGAACAAGTGGAGCTAGCACTTTTTTGAAAGGTGCACATCTGGAGTAAGGCCAAGCTGTATACTCTATAACCCATATTACACCCATCAATCATCCACCAAAATAAAGGGAATTAAAGGTTCTTTGAACAGTACCTAAGATATACAAGGTCTTTTTTAAATACCCAGTATAACTAGTGAGGAAACCCGGGGAAATTCTTTTTCTTTAAAATCCTATGCAAAATACGAAACTATAGAGAGGCACCAAACCGAGATCTCGGATTACTAAATCGAGAGCTAAGATTAGTAAACCGAGATCTTGGATTAGTAAATCGAGATCACGGATTAGTAAATCGAGATCTCGGAATAGTAAATCTAGATCTCGGATTATTAAACCGAGATCTCGGATTAGTAAATCAACGAGATCTCGGATTAGTAAATCAAGATCTCGGATTAGTAAACCGAGATCTCGGATTAAAATTATGTGAAGTGTGTCATTTCATGGGCTCCATATCCAAAGTATATTATTGTCATACAGAAATAGCAGATGATCTGATTGATTCGTGGTAAGATCTGTAGGATTAACATCAAATTTGTGAATGGAACTATGTTACGCCAATATGATTAAAATCAGCTTTCCACATTCCTATGTGGAGTCCTGACTGACACGGATAAAAATTTATGTTTTGGTGACCTTTAGATTTCCCAGGCCACTTAATTTATAGAGGATCTAAAATGGGTAAGGATTTAATATTTAATTTATGAAATGAGTTGAAAAATGTCCAGCTTTTGTGAGCCTTGGACATTATTCAATGAGTTTCATAAACTTAATATTAAATCATTACCCATTTGAGATTCTTTTTATCACATAATTTTTATTTCAGTGGAAATTATTTAGATAGAAGAACGAACATTTTTCGTTCATTCTGACAGACGGCGCACCTTTCAATTGTTGCGCATAAAATATAGTCCCAAACAAAGTTGAACTAGTAAAAGTAGATTGTACTTTTTAGAAACTATAAATCAAAAGAAAAGCTTCCATCCGAATAAACAGAAAATTTTAAAACGACAAAATCATTTTTCAAAACGGAATGATCAATGCGATATGATGCCACATTGTTTGATACGGTACTGTAGGTCTACTGTAGAGTACATGTTTATCCTAAAATGTCACTTTCCGAACTAAATATTACATTGTTGCGATTTTCATGTGAAATAGGATTACTGGATGCAAAAATTCCCACATTTACTGCAATGCATTTGTGACCAGATATTTGCAGTGCTTGAATTGGAACAATAGACTGTACTGAGTACAGAAGACGTAAACAAATTTCTCTGCGGGTTGGATTTGCATCCCAGATATACTGCGTAAAGATGCTGTGGTTGGATAAAGTTCTGTCAGTTAGGAGACCTATTTATGTCCAGATTCTTCTGTGAACAGAGGTGAGTTTATTTACTTCTGAAAGTTAACATTTAAATCACGCTTGTATATACGGTGGATTCGATATCTATGTTACAGATATACCGCCCCCTCCCCCCCCCCATCAATTAAGCAATACCCTTAGTTTTACTTCTTATTGTTGTTCTTGTTTTGTAGTTTTACGCCTTTTTCTTATGATGATATTGTTATACATGACAGAACAAACCCCTGTGGGGTAACATATCCATATCCAGACAGCCGAGATAATTTTTCCTCAATTTCCTTTCGCGAGTCGAGTTAAAAAATGGCCGCCACAAATGTTCATTCAAAACAAAACATTTCTGAAGGCGGAGTTAGAAACGTTTTCCCACGATCCCAGCCAACCAGTAAAGAGTATACTGCACAAGAATTTCAATGGATTATTTGGACCAATCAGAAACTGCACATACAATAGGAAAACTAGACCTACAATGTGATAATAGTAGCTTATCAGATAAGGCGGTTCAACTTCTAGTCTGGTTCCCAAACATCTTTGCTAGCCAAGGTTGCGATATGTTACCCTATGAACCTTGGCTATCGAAGATGACTGTTAAGTCGTCGGTGGGAATGTACCTCACGCGTTAAGGACATCCCGGTTCCGTGCGTACACGTTCATCGGGGGCATTTGGTGACGTAGACGAGTGGTGATCGGCCTACACACTCGTCAATTACATGTCCGACTGTGGCAAGGAGGAAAAGGACTCGGCAGAGAACTCCATATCTCGGCCGGAACGCATCGCAAGGCCAAGTCGTAAATATATGTCAAATCTTGCACAGTTACTTAATTTTGGCTGTTCCCTAGCAGCAGAGAGGGTGGACCCTACAACTTTTTCCGAGGGTCCGTTAGCAAAAATAAAGGTTCCTACAAAGGACGAAAATAAGGTCAATAACGCTAAACCGAATCCGCTAACCGAATATATTTTAATAACAAAAATCGAGAGGGTTAGTTCGTTTTTGTAACTCGTTCGTTGACATATTTTTTTCAAATTTTAGGCTTGTTTTGTTTGCGTCTCACACTCATTTTTTTTGTCAGCCCACCCTCTCTGCTGCTGTAATTAAACCATTGCGTTATATCAATAATGATCGGTGAAGCTCACTCAGCTAGACTAGCTCGAGAGTGACTAGAAGCAATCAAGAAATATCTACCTGTCCGTGATTCTGTCAGACAAAAATTACAAGAGCGTCAACAAACACAAGAAGAATTTACAGAATTCGGAGAACAATTATTTAAACCTATCACTGAAACCACTAAAGGTATTCTTCCCGTGTTGAAAAAGACTGCTGAATCAACTGAAAAAATAGCGGAGCGAACTAAAAAGACAAAAAATATTCTACAAGAACTTCCCGCTGAAATAACTGCCGCTCAGCAAGTTCTAATACCCGAAGAAACTGTCCAAGAATCAGAAGAAGCCCAAGCTGGGGTTAAATTAATTGATAAATTTAATGATGTTTTCATTGACAGTATTGCAAAGTTTAATATAGATAAATAAGCTGAAACTGCTTTTTTATCTTATGATGAACGAAAAAAATTTCCAAAACCCAAGTATGCTGATGATATTATAGGTCGCGAGAAATGGTACAAATGGATTTTTCGTTTACGTTTTAATGTTGATCAAGCTCGAATTAACGACCGGACATATGTTGCTTACGATACAGCTATAAAAAAAATGACGTTGGCTTTTCAGGAACTACAACAACAACAACCACAACAAGAACCAGAAAGATCAGTAAATGAATATTTTAAACCCAAGAGTATTAACGCTATCCAAAAATCATCTCGGACAATACTTATTGCATCAAAATATGAAGAACGAGATAAATATTTAAGATCTGAGTACGCTGAAGAATTTAAATTTGATGATTGGATTGTTGCTATATATCTCGTTTCTAGAAATATCGAAGAAGTAAAAGACTTTGGTGATTATGATGAGTTTAAAGAAAATGTAATGAAACGAAAAAAAATCCCTTAAGGAGAAAAAAACTAGCGAACCAACTTCACCTGGCGAATCAGCTCCACAAGAAACTTCACCCCAAGGTTTCTTTGGTCATCTTTCATCTTTTGTTAAAGGCAAAACGGGAAGTGGTCTTGTTACTTGTTCCGACAACGTCCTTGCCGACGTAGATAGATTAGAAATTTTAATCGGTGGAAAACGAGCCGGTAATAATTCTCCAGAAATTATCGACGAAATCTCATCAATTTGTCAACGATTATTTACCGGTGGCATCATGGATATTAACGTGTATCGGTCTCTCATTAACGAAATTACCGATGATTATTATAGTGACTAAGTCACTGATTAAACAGTTAGATATAATTATTATAATAGATGATCATACACGCTGCTCAACGTGGACCAACTATGGTCAGGGTGGTAAATTCAAGATTACCTGTATACAAGATATTTTACGGAGATGGACTCAGTGATGTCATTCAGGGTTTATTTTCGAGGATAGCCCCAAAAGCAATACCGATCGCAAAGCAACTATCAATGAAAGCTATTGACGTTATTCGTGAAAAAGGTATTAGTGCTGCTGGCGACGTCGCCGGTAAAGCATTCTCTGCAATCAAGGATAGACTAGCACGATTAATACGACGAAAACCTCAGCCAGTAAAGTTATGCAGCACTGAAGTGATGCCTGCAAGTGTTAGTAAAATAATAAATCAAGACGCAAGTAAAAAACTAGCAGAGTTAGCTGATGAAAAGGAAAAAAAACTTAGCAGCAAGTCTGATGGCAGGAAGTGGTCTTCGTATTAGACGATGACCAATAACATAACATGTTCAAACGTGTACCTGATCCCGCATTTGACATGGATGCACCAGTTCTCAAAGATGAATCTGTGCGTGATTATCAATATTATTCTTACGACGCACGATTACCAAATCAGCGCGGACGAATTGAATTACAAGTTCAAGATACAAGTAGATATTTCTTACCCGCTGAAGCATTTATTGAAACAGAAGGTGAAATTAAAAAAACAGATAATACTGAATACGGAGGTGATATTAGTGTTGGTTTTGTTAATAATGGTATCATGGCGTTGTTCGACAGCGCCACATACATGATCGACGGAAGAAATATTGAATCGATTCAAAAAGATGTTGATGTTGCCACGACAATACTTGGCCTTGCAAGATACAGCGACGATTATACAAGATCAGCTGGTCCATCAATGATGTTTGCCAAGGATACTTCTGTTCGTCCTGAATACGACCAGTGTGAAACGAGACGACCAAGAAACTTTGCTAGAAAAGCCGACGCGGATGTAGAAAACATGATTATTAATGTTAATACAAATTTCAACTTAGGATTTAGATCACGTCGAGTAATGTTGCAGGGGACCAGCCGAAGATTTTCTTGCGCGATTCCATTATCACATATTTTTGGATTCTGCAGACATGTACGAAAGGTCATTTTCGGAGCCAAACATACAATTGTACTCGTACGAAAAGCAACCGACGATGATGCAATATGGAGACCTGTTACTGATGCTGGTAAAGTAATTCTGACAAAACTTTCATCATGGATGCCAGTAATGACTCCAGCGATATCTGAAGAAGATCGGTTACTCGCTTTCATGAGCAGCGGCGGCAAGTCAACGTTGTCTTGGTTAACAACAACCACAGATGCTGTTCAAAGCACAATTAATGGTTTATTTACATGGCAGATAGCATCACAACAGGGTATCTTTGCGCCGCGACATATATTCGTTGCGCTTCAAAATGCTGCACGAGTAAATGATCAAACGCGTAGTACAATGGTATTTGACAAACTCGGTGTTTCTGAAGTTTCATTAAGAATAAACGAACATCAAGAACCATCGGAGGATATTTTGTTGAATTTTGATCAAAATCATGTAGCGCGTGCGTATCATCATCTGATGTCGTTTATGGAACGTGATCAAAATATTGATACTGGTTTACAAATATCACAGCTGGATTTTACAACACTGTACCCGATTTAATACTTTTCGCTGGAACATTTGGATTTGTTTAGGCAGTCTGTCGTCGATATTCACTTTCGAGCTCGTGTTAATAGAGTTGTTGGAGATGTTCCTAATTACAGAGCAATCGCTGTTATATTATCCGATAAAACAATGTTACTTGAAGGTGTTGGCGGACGAATGAGAGTCGTTGATGCTCCAGTAGATAATATGCAAGTGTTAATTTAGAAGTCAGAAATATATCATAAATGTCATATCATCATGTCAGTGTCAGTCTGACCCCGGGTTAGATTAAACGATTACAATCACCGTTAGCATCACGATGCGGAACAAAAATATCATTAAAACAAGAACAAATGAGCGGTGCAAATAAATTATCGTTGACCGAACGTCAGTTTAAGAGATTCAACGAAGCTAAACACGCCAATAAAGGAATACGATTAAATCTTTCCGTGGGTGCAATCAAGGATACTATTAAAACCGGAGGAATATTTCCGCTTCTCGCAGCTATTCCAGCATTAATAGCCGCAGCCGCTCCAGCTGTTGCAAAAGCTGCTGCGTTAGGTGCAGTTCGGACAGCTGCTGGAATGGCTCTGAAGAAAGCAACAGGAAAAGGAATAAAAAAAAAGGAAAGGGTCTGAGACTTCCAGGGTCTCGATACGGAAAAGGATTAAGAATTCCAGGGACTCGCTGATTTTTCCGATGTCTAACTTTGATTTACTCGATGCTGCTGCGCGATTAAATATAAAGAATTTTAGAGGTGTTTTTATGCGTGATCAATTACCGAAAAATCCAAATCTGAAAGAAACAGGTATTATTAATCTCGATAAAAGCTCTGGTCGTGGCACTCACTGGGTTGCGTACGCGATTGATCTACGTGGAATTGTTTATTTTGATTCGTATGGGTTGGCGCCGCCAAAAGAATTTTAAAGCATGTCACTGCCGACTCTGTCGGTGGCAATATTCCAATCTGGTATTCAACGCTACCAACACAAACATTAACGGATCCACCAATATGTGGCCGTGAAGCACTAGCAGTACTTGATGCTGTATCAAGATCAACGAAACCACCTCATAAAACTGTACACGAATATACATTAAATAATCGCAAATCATATAATGGTTGATATTTATGGAAGATCTTCTACTAGTGCTCTCACCGGCAAGAAGAAAGAAGATATCGATTTATCAAAATACGCCACCAAAGACGATCTTGCTGATATTATGAATTTATCTGGATTTGACTGAGGTGAAGTTGTTATTTTTCAGGATAAATTCGGTGTCTTAAAGACGAGTAATATCAAGTGAATCGATATAATTAGTAGAGTTATTGGTGCTACCAGGGACAATATTCCAGTATTTAATGACGGTGGTAAAATCAGAGACTCAAATGTATCAATCGCAACTATCAGAGATGAAATTAAAAAAAAAGTGTTGCTGATCGTTTAAAATCCGCCGGTGATACAATGACAGGTGAACTTAACATGAATGGAAATAAAATCGTTGCTTTAAGAGAACCAGCAGGTGATGAAGATGCCACAACAAAGAAATATGTGGATGATAAAAATATTCCGATGACAACTTCGTTGTCGACGATCAATGATGGAATGATCGCACTTAGAACTGAATTTTATAATCACATACAACTGTTTATGAATTTTCGCAGAAACGTAAACAGAACCACTAATGAATTTTTTGGAAGTCCACCAACCGTTGACCTAAATCTCGCCGACGTTAACATGAAACTCAATGATATTGTCAGTGGAATTCCTAATATCGTCAATAAAACCAATCTAATTAAAATTCCACACAAACAAATTAGCAACATCACGTACACGGTGGCGTCTGGGGTATCAACGTGGACACCGCGCGATAACACTCTCGAACATACCGCAGAAGTAACTGGGTTATACAGGCTGTCCGTGTATGGTTGGGAAATTACTGCGGCCACTTCATCATCACCGAATGTATATCATAATCCTCTACTGGTGATGCTAAATAAGGACACCAAAGAAACATTTACGTTGACATCAACGGAAATACCCTCGAGACGTTACTGGTGGTGTCTGGAATTTATCGCTGTCTTAGACAACAACTAAAGTATAATGATAGACGTTCAGCGATACAGATACGATCAAGTAACAACATGTCAGAATAAATTAAAAACCATCATCGATAATTATACAGCAAAAATAAAGAAATATCGTAGACGTGCGGTTGTCGTTGATATCGTCGTTTATTCGGTTTCCGCGATTGTTGCTGGAACCGGCGTAGTATTATCAACGTTGATGATGACAGCGTCGATCGTTGTAACAATCATTGTTTCATCGTCAACCACGATCGCTGGAATATTTAATATAATCGCGAAAAAGATAAATACGTATACAAATGAAAAATTGAACGAGTACACGATGAAATTACATACTGCAACGACCGCATACTCTAAATTATCATTGATGATTTCTTCGTCGCTCAATGATGGAATAATATCTGACGAAGAATTCAGTATTATAATAAAGATCTACAATGAAGTATTTGATGAAAAAATTCCTGAACAGGATTTAAAACAATAATAGTATAATAATGTCAACGTTCGATCAGCGATCTCAGGAATTACTACAACAGATCGTCACTAATACTGCTCCTGTAAGAACCACAATGATATCAGCGAGTTCAACTAATCCTGAATTCAGTATTAATTTTCCGACCGCAATTCCAGCATCCGAGATAGCGCTAGCGCAATTACGAGTTTATTATAGTTGGCCAAATATTAGGTCAAAATCGTTTGGTGGACTACAACCGAATAATTCATTAGTATTTGCAAATAAAAATAAACCCGATGGAACTCCTGATTGGCAAGTAGTTAGTATTCCAACGGGCAGTTATCAAATAGAACAGATCAATGAAGAATTCCAGCGCAGAATTAAATCCATCACAGGAAAAGAATCAAAGATAGCCATTACCGTCCACGAGCCAACGCTGTCTTCGGCCATCGAAATATTATCACCGGATTACGCCGTGGACATATATCAAAGTTCGATCAGGACAGTGTTAGGATGGCCTGAGGTCCACCAGAACCACGTCTAGATGAATTTCTGACAAATGATCAAAGATTCATTAAAACTCCAAGTTACCGAAATAATTATCCGTGGTCCATTAATAGATCTTTTATTGATAGACGAGAAAAAATTCCTGATTTGAGAATTCCAGGGAGAGAAGACACAGCAAATTTGGATTTACGCATCTTCGATACTTTACCAGCAATGATAGATGAATCTAACCGGACAATTACTAATATTAAAAATTTAATCATTGGTTTGATACAAAATTACAACGAAGACATAAAAAAGAATATCATAGAATCAATTCATCATCTGAATCAAATATTAATCGATTTAGAATATTCTAAACACGTTGTAATCAAAAATTTATATAAAAGTTTTACAGATCCAACAAGTATAAACCGCGAGATTGAACAAACTGAAAATTTATATAAAAGACATAAAATCGGTGAATTAAGACAATCAGTTATTGATTTCGTTAATGTGAATTTTCCAAAAATCCTTGAATCATGGAGAAAAGTAGCCCCACCACCAAATATTCTCCAATACAATAACGATCCATACGGTGGCGGCCGTCACATTTCACCGAACATCGTTAATATCACATCAACGATCGCTGTCAATCTAGGATGTGGTGTTATCGACGGCAGTTATCAAGTTGACACTGAAAAATCCAATCAGGCCCAACAAGGATACATTCTCTACTCATTTACCCCTCAAGTCCCCCCAGGTTATTTGATTGTATCAGAACCAATCAATGTTGTTTATCTAAAATGTCATAGTCGTCTTTTATCACGGATACATTTCAAACTTACTGACCAGTCTGGCCACTTGCTCGATCTTAGGTCAGAGTCGTTAAATATAAACTTGTATGTAAGATCGTAATGACTTCGTAATCAACGTCATCGTAGTTACGGAAAACACCAAGCAAAAAAAAAGTGTCAAGGATGAAATATTTTTTTTTACCCCCGTGATTTTATCAGGATCAGAAATGAATTATTCTGGTACAACAATATTAGTTTTGTTGTCACTATGATCAGAGTCACACTCGTCTTTATCTTTAGCCAGTAACTCTTCCGTCATCGACATAATATCTCTCGGCTGTTTTATACGAGCGTGTACGAGTCTTTTCGTTTCGTATTCGTGAGATAATTCTGACCTAACCTTTTCGATGGCCCGTGAAAGAGGAACAAATAATTTCACCTGCGTATCCGTGATTGCTGCCAGCGATCGTAACATCGCCTGCTGAATTAACTTTATGAATCTATAATCGGAGGGCAACGTATATCTATTTTCTGATTTTTTGAATTGTAATGATTCAAAATCACTCATTATTTTTTCAGGATCAAGTTGTTCAGATATTTTTATACCGCTGTGTTGTAATTGCTTAATAGCAGTAATAATTGATGTGGTGTTTTCGTGGTTCATTACTTTTATATTATAAATTATTTGTTTAAATAAAAATAAAATATTTCAGAATAAATATTTCTGAATAAAAATAAAATATTTTAGAAAATCTGACTGAATTCGCAATATTGACGGTAATATACCCATTAAATTAAGAAAATCTGACTGAATTCGCAATATTGACGGGTAATATACCCATCAAATTTAGAAAATCTGACTGAATTCGCAATATTGACGGGTAATATACCCATCAAATTCAGAAATTCTGATCAAAGTCACAACATTGTTACGTAACTTACCTATCAAATTTAGAAAATCTGACTGAATTTCATAAAAAATAAAATTTTATTATAATAAAAATATATTCTGAATCTATAAAAATATATTTTTAAATCAGATAAAAGTAAAAATATATTCTGAATCACATAAAAGTAAAAATATATTCTGAATAAAAATAAAAGTAAAAATATATTCTGAATCACATAAAAGTAAAAATATATTCTGAATAAAAATAAACAACAGCGATGATGTTCATTCTACCATTCCACTGGGTCCCTTCTGCCGGTAAAGCCTTTACCTATAAGATCCTAAGAGTCCTTGTTCGGGGCATCAAGCCACAGGCACTCTTTCATCGGTTAAGACCTGTCTTATGGTCCACAGGCACCTTATTGAGACTTTTTGGTACGGTGGACATTCTTTATGAATGCCCCTATGTGGGTAGCCTTCAGTGATCACGAGTTCACATCATCCTGCTGTTTATTTTAGGGGCGCAAGCAATTTCATGTAACCCCCACCCCGGGGTAAGTGCAAAATGCACTCACCATGTTGTTCGACATGGTGAGGGGTATACGAAATCTCAAGGGGTTGCTTGCTTCCCCACTTATTAAGTAAATAATAATTATTAAATAAAATGGCATCCCAGGGCCATAAACCATCGACATGTGTCAGTCATGGGTCTCGAACTCAAGACCTTGAGTACGAGAGTCAGACGTGCTACCAATGCACCATTGTTCCAACTTACAAATATATGTTTGAAACATATATATATATATAGCTATCTTAGCCCTGTCACCGCGACGTTGTCAAGGATGATCAGTATTTTATCAGATTCTGAATAAAATACAAAAATAAATCCCGAAATCTGCAATTTTATATATTTCTACCGTTTCTGCCTTGTTAAAATATTATATTTTCAAGCTAGCCAGAATTGTGTTAGTATATGCGTTGGATCGATATGTTCCAGTTCTATCTAGACAAAAAAAAATTCGACAATGACTACTGCGTACATGGCTTAATGTATAAATCCACTATCACGGATTTCAATATCATCTTGACAGCGTCAAAGAATGAATTCCTTGACAACGTCAAGAATTCAGATTTTTGTGTTTGTTTATATTCCTCAGACTTTAGTGTTTGAGTGATTAGACATATATCACTGAAGATAAATGTATGGTCAAGTATACGCAATAACAAAAAAAGGGAGACAGCTACTTGATTGTTCTATCAGCGATGACGGATTTATCTCGCTTCATTGTACATACCGGAACGTGATCTTTTGTTTAAATTTTTTCGAAAATGCCGATTTAGTAATATTATTTGCGACACGTTGTACTGAAGGCATACAAATATCAAAATATTTACTAGCCGCGTATATCTATTGGAATATAATTTCTTCATTTGTCTCTGTATTTGTGGATATAACTGACCTCTTTTCAAACATTTTACATCTCCCAGTATTCCCAAATATATTATTCTGAGTTGGTGTAACAACCCGGAGGTTAGATAAATCATTATCCTTTGGGTTTGAATTAATGTGATCAATTACAAGTCCATCTTCGATGACCCCATGATAACACTCGTACAGAAATCTATGTGCGTAATATTTTTTTTTCCCAGCAGTAAACATTATATACCCAGTATTAGTAACAAAACCAACTGGTTTTTTCAATCTGCAGTTTCTGATTACACCATCACGAGACGCTTCATAATTTTTAATGATAGGGTGCTTTACAAATTTATTTTGCTCCATTTTATATAGTAATACTATTTGTCTAAATGATTATTTTGAAATCTGGCCAGATAGTCTTCAGCGGTTTTTATGGGAGATTCACCTGACGACTTCTTATCATAATATCGTTTCAGCTCTCTGTATCTTTTACCACCGCATTGCACACATAACCGTGTTTCTCCTCTGACTCCAACACCGCATCGTAAACACGGTTTCGATCCTAGACTACCTTTTCGAAAGCTTTGCATATGCTGACCACAAAATTCATTTACGCATGATTTATTACAAGGAAGAGAAAATCCAATCATAAGCCATCGGCATTTATTGTTTGTTTGAATCATTATATATATAATTAAAGTTTAATTAAACATATATTTGCTTTAAATATAGTATGGAGGAATTTGAGAGATTATCCATAATTGAACCTTCCGCCGTCTTGGCGGGAGCAAGATTTGATCTTGACAAACTCAGTGACTTCGTCATCGGGAAATCTAAATTTAATATTTCGATCCAAGATCTGGCTTTGATAAATAGAGATATAATCGATCGTATCCGTGAAGCCAAGAAAGAATTTCGCAATGATGGTGCGGCTCATACTTGGTCGACATTCAGGATCACGAATATCATTGATTTTGGAATGAGTGACGAACGAGGTAAAAATATTATCAACTATCTCGACAATCAGCGGTATATTATTTTAGTAATATTTATTGTGCAGACAGATGATGACACTTGGATTATCCGTGATAAACGTGAACCTGTACGACTTCATACTGGAAATAACACTGTTACATTGAATAACAAATCCAAACCAGGAACATTGACTGGTATTGATAAACTGGATTTTGAACGAGTGTATCCTGTAGCTGCAGTTATTTATGCGATATATCCGCTAAATGATAAACCTAGCGTTAATGATCTCAAACCAATGAAATTGTCAAGGGGACTAAACTGCGTAGCTGAGCGAGTTATGGAACATTTCTCAAAAGCAATACGCGGAAACGGTTTAACTGATCTAAGACGTAAAAACATAAATGCGTGGGCAGAAACAGTTAAAGATACCGGAGCATCTATCAGTGACGTTGCTAAGCTAGAAAAGAAATTAAGATTTCCAATAACAGTAAAACACTAACCGGAGAAATTTTGTACAAACCAAAATACACAAAAAATGGAACTCCAATAACAATCATTGATCATAACGCACATGCATGGACTGATGCTGTAACAATATTTCCACGGGATAGGACAGTTAAATTTTATAGCGATTATATATTCGACGCTATCAATGATATTAGTAAGAGTGACCCTGTATCTGTTTGGTTATTTCAGAGTTCAGATTCATATTACGATCAATTTGTAAGGCCTAATGGAGAAATTTATCGTGCAGAATCTCTCCACGAAAAAATGAAGAATCTTGCATTGAAATATAATTCTGATGATGCTGAAGTTGAACAATTACTAAATAATTGTTTTACAGTTCCATCGGTTGCTGCTCACTTTGCTTAAGAAAAAAATTCATGGAAACCGACACGATTAGAATTTCTTGAAGATATCCAGCACAGTTGTATCGAATACGGACACGGCGGATTATGGAATACTAAATACGATTATAGCGATACTATATCGGTTGATATGGCAGCGTGTTATCCTGGAAGTTTTCTTGGATACGGAGAATGTTCTGAATACTTTAAAAGATTCGGACATCCCACACACGAGATGACCAGAGTTGCGATAAATGAACTCTTACCTGATTTTGATTTAACTGGATTTGCTTGTATAGAATCATTTGAGTTTTGCGATGATCTTCATCCGATTATTTATGTTTGGTTTGGGAGACATTTCTCAGAAAAAATATTGGGCTCCAATAGTGTTATTACGATACATGCTTGATACTGGGATGCTATTGTCGTTACGCGTGAACGAAGCTGTTATATCACATCATCCGCAGAAACAAGTTTGGTTACCACAACCCCTGACAGAGTCAGATGATGAAAATCCTGATATGATTGATCATGAAAATAAAGTTGCAAAAGATCTTGGTAGGAAAATAATCGGTAAGTTTACTTAAGGAGGATCATATGATCATAAACGAATGTGTACAAGATTAATTATGGATGATGCTGAGCTCGATTTTATAATTGCTGATGGAACGGAAAAAATACATTTATGAGTCGGAGTAATGCTTATTTATCAGACGGGTCTAAATTAGGTACAATCGTGAGTTATGTTGATGGTGAGTCACCGCAATTTACTCATTTAAGATCTTCTATGCTCGCGTACGTTTCCATAAATTTATTAGCGATGATAAATAGATTTCCTCGTTACGCGGTTAGAGTTGCCACGAATTCATTTTATATAAATAAAGCGTATTTAGATTTGCTAAAACCACTACTCGGTAATGACGAATGGGGATCATGGAGAAGAAAACAAGAAAATATACTCGACTATTCAGAATCTGCTGACGTTGAAATCAAGGAAATATATTACAGCAATCATAATCAAATATTAACATCGACAGCACCATCTGTGTTTGATCCTGTGGCCAGACATAAAACCGTTTATCTCAATGGGCCTGGAGGTTCTGGAAAAACAACACGTGCCATTGAATTATTTCGCCGTAGTTTGAAGAACTCCGTTGATATGATTGTTCTGACACCTGCACATAGACTAGCCAGAGAAATAAACGAACGAGGAGTAAAATCTCAAACTTATCATGGTTTCTTCAGATGGTGCGGGGATACGTGGACACCTGAACGAATGGGTGAGAAATATATACCCCGGATTATCATCTGGGATGAAATTTGTACAGTATCGTTAGAAACATTAAAAATATTTCTTGATTGGTTACTGACAAAAAATACTGCTGTGATTATGTGCGGCGATCATGGTCAGCCACCACATTTCGTTGGGCAGTCTCCGCACGAGTGGTTAAAAACGTTTGTGGATTATTATGAGGAGATAACCGATGATCATAGAGCTATTGATGAACCTCTGAAAGAATTTAAAAGATTAATCAGACTACAGCCAGATAGAATACAATGTGAGATAATGCGTGAAATAATTCCGGAAACTCCTGTGAACGATTTTTGGAATTTATGGAGACCAAATGGTTTAATAGTTGCGAGTAGAAAAATAGTTCCTGATGAATTGCAAGAGAAATTATTTCTGTTACATAAAGAAAAGTTTTCAGATCTACCTGCACCATTGTGTTATCGCCCAGTGGATACTCGACGACAGAATATTGAGGTTGAAATTCCAGGATCAAATGAAAAACAAATCTTGTATTGAATGATATTGTTTTGGTTGATGTTGATGTTGTTGAGAGCGCGTTGATCATGGATAAAACTCCATGGAAGCTAGGATATGCTATAACGATTCATTCGTCACAAGAACTAACTATTGCTGATATAAATATCTGGATTGTCGATGATCGGATCGAATGGTCAAATTTAGTTTATCTAGCAGTGTCTCGAGTCAGAAGAATATCTCGACTACACGGTTATTATGAATGCTACAGAAAATAATAATCAAACTGCTAGCGACGACAACGAAGTTGTTGTTAGTGTAATAAGAAAAAAACTATTTGGTTATAAGCAATGTGACAAAAAAAAAATAATCGCGATTTTGATATTGATGTTGAATTTATTATAACGCTAAAACAACAACAGAATAATCATTGTGCAAGTTGTAACTGTAATATGCTATGGGAATATTCGAGTAATAATCCAAGACAGTTTACCGTAGACAGAATTAATAGTGATCTTGGTCACACACGTGATAATGTCATATTGACATGTCTTGAATGTAATCGACGTCGGGGCGCTGGACGTCCTGGTGCTAGTTTACAAAAGTGAACGTGGTGGTAATTGTGTGTCTTCAGGAATTACTTGTAATTGTTCACGCACAAATCCACGTTGAGGAACATTTGAATCCAGTCTGTAGATGGCAGGTCTACCCATAGATCTAACCACGCTAGAAATTTTATGTTTGGTCACACTCCAGATAGGATCAGTTGCTCATTTTTTACCCCCTTCAGGTTCACCAGGTTCATATAAATACCTGACAGTCACATTACCTAACACTGGCTGTTTTGAAAAGTCACGTCGTTGTCCGTAACCATCACTACGGGGTATATGTTTCTTTGTAATTGCATTAATAGGTTTCATAGAAGTTGCACGAGTAATTTCATTATTTAACGCAGCTATCACACTTGGTAATCTTGCAACCCATTCGCGAGATCTCATGTCACCCTGAATTATTTCCTTTGCATACTGGTATCCAAATAACCGCTCAGCGAGTGTTCGATTAAATCGTTCAACTATTGCCTGATCACGATGAATTGCGATGTGTCCTTGTCTGATTTTGACATTATGTTTTTTCATCAGCGATGATACTGCACCAAGAAATTCTTTGCCAGGATCAACTTGTAGCAACTGTGGCCATCACAATGGTCCTCGTTGATAAATTCGTTAAAACGCAGATGCAACTTCAGATGTTGTTTTTGTTGATAGCGGCTCTTTTTTCTTTATATCTACTTGCAACATCAACGACAGTTAACGCGTATTTGTATGTGCGTGATTGACGTCCACGTGTTTGAATAGTATCGTGCGGTAAAAACAAAATATCTGCTTGATGAACTTCATTGGGAACACTGACATCAAAATACACGTACTGAATTCTTTTAGGTGGACGTAGATAGATTTGCCATATTGCCTGTCGTGCTAACCACGCTGCAGCAACAGCACGTGAGACTTTTGCTGCTTCAACAAGTTTACTAATCGCTGCTTTGCCTTTCCAATATCCTCTTGGGCTATAATAAATGGACTCCATTATAATAATCATATAATTAATTACCCAGCCCCTAGCATTATTTTACCTTTCATAGCAGATTTCACTAGAAAACTAGCGAGTTTTTCTCTGAGAGATTTATCAGGTATAGAATTTAACGCATGAATCAATTTCACATCTGCGAGATGCCGTTGTTGTAAATCCTTGCTTTTATACGCAACATCATTAATATGACACGCTTGATCAATCTTGTTTATTGGATACTCTCCAGGTCGCGGTTGATCTTGTTCGTCAAGTCGGACATCAAGTCGAGTTCCAGGGCCACAATAATTGTATCCGGGTAGGTGTTTTTCCCCGGGATACTTCGCCCACGGAACCCCTGGTAACTTTCCCAACAAAGCAGCAATATCACCTCCCGTCGCTGTGTTTGAAATAAATTTGTATTTTTTTGTACCACACTTTTCACACTTACCTGTAAGTGCGGGTTTTTTATTTTTTGTTATTATTGTTGTTAATCCAGTGGTGGACGTGGCTGCCTTGCATCGAACACAATATGAATTCATATTATTTATCATATGGATATAATTGACTTTTCGGCGACACGAAAACAAGAACCATTCAAGCATCACCCAGCGCTACCGAATTCTATCAGAATGATAATAATTGGGCCATCTGGATCAGGCAAAACACAATTATTGCTTAATTTGATAATGAGATGGCTCAAGTGGGATAAATTATATTTAGTAGCACCATTTGTAGATGATCAGCGATGCTATGAGGTACTTAAGGATTTTAATGAAAATGCAAAGTTGCTGAATGAAGACAGTGACAGCGATGGAGTCAGTGTTATTGATTTTATCACTGATATTGATGAAGCGCCATCTGTAGATGACCTGGATGGACGTATTAATAATTTAGTAGTGTACGATGATGTCATGCTGGACAAACAGTCAAATCCAGCTAGGATATTTTCTCGCGGTAGACATAAAAATACAGACGTGATTTATGTTACACAGCGTTATACACAAATTCCAAAAGTGATCAGAGATAACTGTAATATTTTAGTTGTGTTTAACGGAGTTGATAATCATACACTGCAAAATATTTTTTATACTTGGTGTTCTGGGGACATGGACATGAACAAATTTTTAAATTTTTTTGCACACGCGCAAGCTATTCCGTTTGGTTTTATAACAATAAATTTGCATGATCCCAGGTCGAGATATCGTAACGGACTTGATACAATATTAGGATAAAAACCACTGCAGCAGAGAGGGTGAGCTGACAAAAAAATGAGTGTGAGACGCAAACAAAACACTCCTAAAATTTGAAAAAAATAGGTCAACGAACGAGTAACAAAATCAAACTAACCAGTCGATTTTTGTTGTTGAAATATGTTCGGTTAGCGGATTCGGTTTAGCGTTATTGACCTTATTTTAGCCCTTCGTAGGAACCTTTATTTTTGCTAACGGACCCTCGGAAAAGTTGTAGGGTCCACCCTCTCTGCTGCTGCTGTGTGTATGTGTGTGTGTGTGTGTGTGTGTGTGTGTGTGTGTGTGTGTTGTGCAACCCATGTTGTTGTTGGTCGTGAATGAGCGAGTGAGCAAAAGCAAGGGCGTATGGAAAGTATGGAAAATTTTGGATACTCCTTTAGGAAATATGTCACGGCGGCAGATTCATGCGCCGGTGTGTTGTCATGGAATAGATGGATACATCGGGTACATGTGTGCTAAGGGGTAGTTTGGTAGTGTTACGCAACTTTTGGCAACTCCTTGGAGGTATTCAAATGTCCAGAGACACAGGCAGAGTCGGGCACAGGTAATTGGAGGAGTGGGTCTTTTGCAGCGAAAAATAATACTAATAAAACTCTCTTAACAGTCTGACTGGTAGCGTTTTGTCCGATACAAACTCTATTATTTTTTCTGGAATCGGGTTTAAAAAGATTAAATCCATGTTTCATCGCCCGTGACAATCTCATTCAAACGTCTCTTTTCACTCTTTTATTTGGCGAGTAGCTGTATCCGATTTCAATCCGTGTCTGCTTTTTGATTAGCCGTCAAGAAATGTGGGACCCGTATTGTACAAACTTTTTGACCTCAAATGATTCTTCAGTATATTAAAAACAGCTGACGAATTAATGCTCCTAATAATATAAATATCATCCACTGTATATCGAGTATCTTCACTAATTGTCCCGTTTAAGGCCTCAACTTCCCGCTCATCAATCGCCGACAGCGGTGTTTCGGAAAATTAGTCATCTTCCATGGATTCACGACCATCTTTAAAACAATGAAACCACCTAAAAGATTGCAGGATATGACAGAGAACTGCATCCTTAAACTTTATCTTAGTCGGCACTGATATTAGTCAGAGAGTAGCCAAAAAGAGCCCCGAATTTAAAATATGCTCTTTGCACAGTATAGAGTTGTTCTTCTTATCTGACATTTGTATGTCGCTCTCATTTACCTATGTTACATCACACGCATATATCTAAAGGTATCAAGTGTGCTGCAGATGCAGCTGTAGACCATTTCATACAACGTTGCTTTGTTTATGGATCGGCGTTAAATTTGTTGTCAGGTTAAAGACACAAAAAGATTATGACGTAATATTCAGAACGTTTCAAATACCCGTCATGTCTTAGAAGATCAAATGAGGACGAAAATCACTATCTGCCAGCGCGATAAAGTCATTATTGTATTCTGTCCACCAAATTAAGAAAGAAAACAGAGTTAAACCTTACCCACCATCAGCATGGGACAGAAAATCCAACCTTGAAGCCGGTGCTAATAAATACAACAACAAAAATTCGCCTTGTTGAGAAAATCGGTAGCTAGTACTTTTCAATCGCACTGTGACAGACACTGTCGTGTTAGAATACGGAACTGTTACAACACAGAAAGTGAAGATAGGGTTAGATGTAGAAGACAGTAGTGTAATATGTTCATTGGTAGATGTATGGATGTGAATTAGAAAATAAAGGAACATAAAGAATATACTCGCCGAGTTCCAGATATCACGGAAAATATCATAGGAGAGAAATAATTTCTCCGTGACAATGTTGGTGTCAGAAGTGGGATACGAAGGGCTTACAACGATTCATTTGTGTGTAAACTGATGAGACGAGACAGTGTTGATTCGTCCTTTGACAAAATGGAGCTGAAACATTCAACAGAAACTCTTAATAACCTTTGTAGAGAAATGAACAATGACTTTGAAAGCTAGCGTATAACATCAGAGAGAATATTAACAGCAAACAGATGGAATAGCGCTTGGAAATTGTTTATGCTTCCAACACCGTTAAGTGGATTATTTTGAAGACCTTCGCACAGAGGAAAAATCATTTTGTGATCATTTATAAAGTAAAAAATTATTTCAAAGGAAATATCTGAATGGTGAAAGTGCGGAAGATTACGGAAAGGTAATAAAGCGTTTGTCTCGCCTAACCTATGGGGGCCAGACTGTAAATGATAAACTGATAATGGAACACTTCCTTCAAGAACTGAGACAATGGCTAAAACGATTTGTTATGATAACTGCAGGGCCGGTTCAGGTGAAGTGTTGGTTGGGGGATTTCCAAAATTTAAAAAGGGCCCTGACTTTCCTAGAAAGGGCACCAAAGCAAAGGTCTATGTGTCTATTTACTCATTGTTCATGATAACCAATAAACGTGCGCAAGAATAAACCGATGGTCGCATTTCAAGTGACAAGTGACTATACGTTTGTGTGTGTGTACTCTTTCTAAGCCTTATGGAGGGTTCCGGACACTGTGAAATTCTGTGAAAGGGTTCACAAATAGTGCACAACCATTCAGTCGGCTTTTTAATAATGATGTAACCTAGAAGTGGAATGATAATTGTGAACTGGCCTTGAACATGCTAAAAGTTAAACTGGCAACAGGTGCATTATTAGGTTATCCGGAATTCTCCAGACCATTCACTCTCCATTGCGACAGTTCTGGATTTGCCTTGGGACTTTGGGGTTTTTTTGGCCAAAAAGGATAAAAGTAGTATCGAACAAACAATATCATATATATGCGCTAGCAGACAGTTAAAGAAAATTGAGAAATTACTTTGTATTTGAAGGAGAAATTCTTGCAGTTTTTTGGGGAAATATAACTTTTAGACAATATCTGTTTGGTCACAAATTCACGGTAGTGTCAGATCACTGCCCAATAAAATGGCATATGAACAAAACGCCAGATTGATAGGCTAGCCAGATGGTCTCAGTCTCTTCAGAAATACGAGGCAGTTGAGTGCATGGCTGGAAAAACTGAAGGAAATGCAGATGAACATGGCGAGGGTGTCGATTTGAATGGAGATGACAAAGAATGCGATGTACAAATGAACAAATTACAGGACATTAATCCAGGGCTTACAGATAGGAAAAGGTGCATGATTTAGAAAAGAAAAGAACAAATTTTAAAACCCATTTTTTATATTGATAATACCTTACCCGAGAATACATTAAATACCGGAAAGGTGGCTGCCGTGGCTTCCGATTATGAACTGATAAACGATGTGCATTGAGAGTTATGACAGTTAACAAAATAAGCAAATTGTTCACACAAATCAAACGAAACTATTTATTGATCCGGATGCCTTCCCACCAGGTCCTGTATTGTTTCCAACGGCATGAAATGACAATCAAAATCAGTATGACAGTGAAACTGAGATTGAAGATAATTATGAAGAGATAGAAAATCCATAAATAGTAGAAACGCTTGACACTTTGTATACGAAAATCAGAAGTGGAAGGTCAGAGAAACTATATTTGGTCAAGCACAGAAATAATGCAAAAGATACAGCCTGGGTTGACCCAAAGAAGGTACCGTCTCAGTTTATCCAAGCATGTGAGGAAAAATGCAACAACCGCAAACGCATTACTAACAGAAAAAAATAGTGTTTATGTTGGATTTAAATCAAAGTTACCCGAACACATGAATTAATATGGATATATGTTATACTCAGTTATATCCTTTTTTACAATTATTTGTTTTAGTACTTCTTTAATATTGCTTATTTATTTTGTTTGCTGCTTCTCGTGTATAACTCTAATCAAAGGTGTATGAATGAAATTCCAGGCAATGTTTGCAGACACTGACATGTGCAAATATGTCATTCAATTAGCCCATGGAAATTTATTCGAATAAAGAATCTCGCGAGACTGGTCGCCGATCAGCCATTAAATATAACTGATACGTGAGCTGAGCTACTTAGAATTTGTACAACTAACTAGGTTTTATCTTGAACGGAAGACGCAGAGATGATACAGGTTTAGGAGAGCTTACCTTCCGTAATGTTTCAGTCATGACTATTCCCAGGTAACTGTCAAAGCTCTTTAGTACGTTGACAATTTTTGTGTGGACGTTAGCTTCTTACAACTACACTCATATTCGCTGGTACTCTATGGAGTCAGAAGGATTCACGTAAATATGTAATGACGTTAGAGAGTAGAAATTGGGATGAACAGTGGAAATAGAAATACTGTTTTTATTGAAAATATGGATACCGACAAAGTAAACGCTTTACATTGAAGCGTACAGAGTGCACAAGTAGATAAAACCGAGACAGGAAAAAACACTGTCAGTGATATCTGCTTCATGATATCGATATTATTTATTGATGCAGCTGAAAAGAAGTGCTTCCTAAGTTCTAAAGTTGGCACTAAAAATAAAACAATCTAATAGAAAAAAAAAAACAACAACCCAGGGTTTGGAAGACAGTGTCACAATGCGCAGAAATAGTACCACTTCACAAGTAACATTTAAACGAGCAATCCTTCAAAACGAATATGTGTAATGTCCCAGTCATTCCGCACAAACGAATAAGCGTAATGTCCAAAATGAAAGTAAATATTATAAGCGAATTACGATGTTCCACGTAAATAAATAAAAGTACAGTATAAGTAGAAACCCGGGAGATTTCTGGAAAATTATTAATAGCATTGAAAATAAGCACGATAATTCAATCATTACACAAAGTATAACGCTGTATAACTTTTTTTAAAGATCAGAATGAGAATATTGATGAAGATATCTCTAGTAATCTTGCCAATCTCGACAATGACTTTGACGACGATGATAGCATTGAATTCACCGAGCAGGGAAGAAAAATCATTAAATGTATGGGCGCCCGCACATAGGGTCAAATGACCCTCCCCTTTCCCTTCTGATTCATCTCTAAACATGTTTTGGCCTACATCCACAAAACCTAATAGCTGACCTCTACATGTTTTCCCCAAAAAAAAAAAAAAGATTGTGCTGGCGCCTTCGATTAATTGTATTAAGTTTCTTTAAGAAAGAAACAAAACCTCTTCGAATTACATTATACTTAATGAATATTTTTTGGCAAAAATCAAATTTACTCATGCCAATCTATATCTTTATTTCAGTTTAATACTTGCGACATGTCTTATTGGAATCATGGCTTGAATGTATCATAAGACCAGTTTATAAGCATGCCAGTGATCCCGCCAAACCCTAAAATTACCGACCAATTATTATCCTCTGCTGTATTAGTTAGTTATTTTACCTCCATACTGAACTCACGTATCAAACGTTTTCTCTATCATCACGACATATTAGCAGAAAATCAAGCTAACTTTCGTGCTGGGTACTCAACATTAGATCACATATTTTCTTGATATTGTCAGAAATCTTGAAGCGCAATCGGAAAACATATAACATATGTTGCTCCTTGATTGATTTTATGAAAGTTTTTTTCTTTGTTTTGGTGGGCGAGTTTATGGTAAAAGTTATTAAAAAACAACATAAACATCAACATATAATGTAACTGCCAGTAATCTACAAATTGCATCACTGACTAGACGTGCATGGTTATTCGTATATATATATATATATATATATATATATATATAGAGAGAGAGAGAGAGAGAGAGAGAGAGAGAGAGAGAGATGTTATGTGTATGTATGGGTAGGTAAACATATATGTATACAAATACAAGCCAATAAACTGTGGTCTATTTACATCAAATTTTTCGATGCCGCCATGACTTGTGGAATGGTCGATTTGTCTATAAAGGATCAGCTTTCCGGTTCAGCTATATTCGGACATAATGTAGTTGCGGCCCTATGATTTCTTTTCAGTATCAGATATGGACTCTTCCAGAATTCAGGACCATTCTTTTTTGGCGTGATTCGAATGAGCGGTTTGAGCTGTATGTCCGTATGAAATATGTTTAAATCATTTGTTCACGAAACGAATTTGATAATGTTAGCAACATTTCGAGACAATGAGGTTAAAATTCAACGAGAAACATACATGGATATCATTCGCGATGCTGTGAGGAACGAACTATAACAAATATTGCATTGGTGTAAGTAAATTATTTTTTTAATTGACTGAATATTTATGAATCCCATTACTAATATGACTGATTATTAATGCATTATGAGGTACGTTCTGTCATAATGAATCCTTTGGTCAAAGTTTAAATATAACGTTTTACGCAGAACTTCGGAAAACAAACAAACAAGCAAACAACATGGTGTACATTTTCATGTACAGTGGCTTAGGTCAGTAGTAGTGTATGGGGGTAACTGTCAGTCATTATTTTTAGGTGGTGGGGAAGATATGTCACGGTGTCCCAGACCCAAGCTAATTAAGAAGCTAATGATGGTGTGCCCCAGAACAAAACTAGTCATGAAGCTAATGGAGGGCGTGATCCAAGATGAGAAGGCAGGGTCACTAATACTGGAGGCAGTAGAGTTCGAGATATAGGAGAGTGAGGATCGGGTTAGTTGTGGAAGACAGAAGTTTAATATGTTCATTGGTAAATGTATAGATGTCACATAGCAAATAAAATAAAACGAAGAATATACTCGCTGATTTCCTGATAAAACTGAAAATAGTAGAAGTGAGAAATAAGAACTCGTTGACAACATATACTTGCTGTTACAGACTCAACGACATGGATTCGCCTTCTCAGGAGTGTGCACACAATTTCATGACAATACTACAGTGCATAATTTTATGGAGCCAGAATTTTGACATTTTAATCGTATTGTATTTATGGACTTTATATATACCATCTCATTGCTTGTAAATGTATAAGTGTTTCAGTCTGTAACGATAGAATCACGATTCAATGTCCGATGCTCACTAGCACTCAAGTGGCAGTATAGATTACTAGCACATCATCATCTGTCAAGTTCAACATTTTAAACCCGATTCAGTCCAGCGTACGTACTGTATTTTAAAAGCCACTCCGAAATCCAGCCATATACACTTTTTTAATTTCCGGATAAAGGCTGAAAACTGATGAATTTGAATGCCGAATTGTCTTTATCTTGGATTGATTTATTTGACTCCAAGTTTAGCATTGCGACAACAGTACAGATCTCGATATATACTACTCGTGGGATTGCCTCCGATACACTGACAGAAGATACTCTGACCTCATGCAGCTGTTTGATTTACACCAGTCTGTCACATGCCCGACCCGAATTACATCTTATTCTTCCACTTACACACGTCTACGATGCAGAACACTTGCTGATCGTTTTATGCCAACTGTCACAATAAGTGACCATTAGCATGTGGATATCACAAGGATTACTTCGTCAAATTACTTCGTCAAAAGCTAAAACCATACCGATCCATCACTTAACGCCTTTTCACCAGGTTTGATTGACTTTTTTGTTACTGAACTTGCGACTGTTCCGAATGATGTCGACTAATGGCTTTCAAAACTGATACCCAGCATTTAAATATACTTCAAACAACACACACGCGTCTGCCAAGTCTAAATGTTGCATAAAAGCTAAATCTTTCTGTACGGTTTTTCCCTTAAATAGTGGAAGCAGAGAAACATTGAGACTGGTTTCATTGTATAAAAGACTGGAACAATATTAGGTTTCTATGAGATAACTGAATACTGTTTAGTAAACACACAAGGTACGATAAAATTCTTTTGTAAAATAACTTGCAGATATAAAGAGATTTAACCGAACTAAATTATTTTCATATTCTCAACACGGCAAACAATGTCTACTTTGAACAGGGTATCAATCTTCATGAAGAATGCTTACATTGAACAGGGTCTCAATCTTCATGAACAATGCTTACATTGAACAGGGTATCGATCTTCATCAGCAATGCTTTCATTGCAACAAGGTATCAATCTTCATGAAGAATGCATACATTGAACAGGGTCTCAATCTTCATGAACAATGCTTACACTGAACAGGGTATCGATCTTCATCAGCAATGCGTACATTGAAACAGGGTATCAATCTTCATGAACAATGCTTACATTGAACAGGGTCTCAGTCTTCATGAACAATGCTTACACTGAACAGGGTATCGATCTTCATCAGCAATGCTTACATTGAAACAGGGTGTCAATCTTCATGAACAATGCTTACACTGAACAGGGTCTCAATCTTCATGAACAATGCTTACATTGAACAGGGTATCGATCTTCATGAACAATGCTTACATTGAACAGGGTCTCAATCTTCATGAACAATGCTTACACTGAACAGGGTATCGATCTTCATCAGCAATGCTTACATTGAAACAGGATATCAATCTTCATGAACAATGTTTACACTGAACAGGGTCTCAATTTTCATGAACAATGCTTACATTGAACAGGGTATCGATCTTCATGAACAATGCTTACATTGAACAGTCTCAATCTTCATAAACAATGCTTACACTGAACAGGGTATCGATCTTCATCAGCAATGCTTACATTGAAACAGGGTATCAATCTTCATGAACAATGCTTACACTAAACAGGGTCTCAATCTTCATGAACAATGCTTACATTGAACAGGGTATCGATCTTCATGAACAATGCTTACGTTGAACAGGGTCTCAAGCTTCGTCAGCAATGCTTACACTGAACAGGGTCTCAATCTTAATGATCAATGCTTACATTTAACAGGGTCTCAGTCTTCATGAACAATGCGCACATTGAACAGGTTATCAATCCTCACGAACAATGCTTATATTGAACAGTGGCTCAGTCTTCATCCGCAATGCGTACATTGAAGATGTTACCAATCTTCATCAACAATAGTACATTGAACAGGGTCTCAATCTTTATTCACAGATTTATGGTTTTTGTTTTCTGTTTCCAAGCATATTCTCAGTGAACTTTCTTCCGGAAATGATTATGATTAATTTAGATCTTTGTAAATGAAAGGGTACCACATAATACATACTTCTGTGTACCGTTAACATCCAAAGATGCACTGTTAAAATATCTTCACTATTTGAATTTAAAACAACATATTGATGGATTACGCTCTAAACTATGAAAACTGCCTGCCTTTGTAATTGTTGAATATACAACCGAGTTATTGAACCACAGTGTCTCAACTGGATTATCTCAGCAAGCATGCAGTTTAGATAATTGTTAATCCCATACATTAAGGTGGCAATAAAAATAACCTCACTAAATATATCATTTTCTCAACCACCCCTGCCCTTTCTAAACTATTTGTAAAATATGTTCGCCATTTTCTAGTTTACTTTAATAAATATACCCTTTTATACACAACACAATCTTGTTTCTTAGCCACTCCTCTTGTTAAAGCGCTTTTGTTGCCGTCATATTAATGCTTAACATTTCCCTCCAATTTATTATATAAATATTGATTATCATTAAGACAAGAGACATGGGTGTATATGGTAGTTTTAGTTTAAAAGATTTTAAGCGGTCAGATATGGTAATGTTAGAAACAAATTCTACATTGTTCACACATCTGATACTGATATAGATTCTGACCATAGGACTTGGAGTCTGTATTTGTCATCACTGTAAAAGCAAGAATTTATAATGTTAATGAACCTTGACTGTCTCCATTCTGTAGTTTTGATAAACAATCGCCCTGGTGTACAACTACCAGTCTGTTCTGTGTAAAGGGCAGTCGTCTTGAGCCCTGGCTTGGGTGAACATTAAAAATTGGTTGGGAATCTACTTTGTGTTAGATGTTATTGTTTGCAACGTTTGTACCCCGTAACAGCTTTGTTGAAAGTAAAAAGTGAATGGATAAACTCTATACATAACTGCAATTGTATCTGAGCAGTAGTATATGTTGATTTCAAAATAGCTTTTGACCTTGAAGACCAGACCAATTTACTTAGCTCAGTTCTATCTCTCTCTCTCTCTCTCTCTCTCTCTCTCTCTCTCTCTCTCTCTCTTTAGATCGTAATCATATCTCGAAAATCGTACACATAGTTGCTTCAGTTATAACTGTAGTTCTTACTTCAAGAGAATAACCCTGACGTTATTTATCTGTTTAATTTAGGTCCAATTCTGTTCACATTTTATATAAATGATCCCCTATTTATGTGTTCTGTAATGCAAATAGCACTGACTTACTTGGTAATGATGCAACTATTCCTACCTCTGGGAAATCAGCAGACGACATTGAATTCAAGCTACAGAACGAACTTGTCTGAGTTTCTAAATGGCGTAAATGATGCAACTATTCCTACCTCTGGGAAATCAGCAGACGACATTGAATTCAAGCTACAGAACGAACTTGTCTGAGTTTCTAAATGGCGTAAAACTAATCACACAATAATTAACCTGCTGAAACAGCTTGCAAGAAAAGTGGTACGCGACAACGATTAGCCGATAAACCGGAGTTGAAAATTATGTATTGAAGGTCTCCATCTGATTCACGTTTTATCGTCGTAAATGATCGAATTGCCCCAAACGACTTTAATTTAAAAATCATCACCAGGTGTGAAAGTTGTTTTCTTTTTTCTTCTAAAAAATTACTTGTGTCATTTATATACAAATCTAAACTGGAGAATTCATATTCATCAGGTTTGTTCAGATGGCCCATGGGGGCCCTGACTGGCCGAGTGGTCTAAAGCGCTCACCGTTACGGATCACTGCCATCTTACCTCTGTCTGCGTGGGTTCGAGTCTCAGGCTTGGCTAACGTGGCACAGGCACTTGATTTCGGGGTAAACTATATGTGTACACTCACCAATTACCACAAGGTAACTAACTCTCGCCGGTCACAATCTGACCCCTCGATGACTCCGATATAATTTTCCGATACTATCTGTGCATTCAGTTACATATAACGTACACCAATATAACGAAGACACTCCACACCTTACATCCATTACCAGTTAAGTAACCTTACTGATTCTGAAGGGCCAATTTTGCGAAAAGTTTATCCGTTGCTTCGCGTCTTCCACACTCTTGTGAACGTTCCAATAATCAACTTCCGGTCTACTTCGGAGTGAATGCGATTTGATCGTGATTGCTTCAGTGATTGGTTCTTTCGTTGAATGAATCTTTTCAAACATCGCTTTCAATCGCTAAATCTCGGCTTAACCCGGCAAATATGCAATCGGAATATCAACTGTATTTTCCGTCAAGTCGTTTCGCTGTTCGGATCGTTACATGTGCTCAAGACTGTGACATTTGCCGGGAAAATATTTAACAAATATCATGACATATTAATTACATTGAATTTTTTCTTGGCGCTTTCTGAATAGCTATACAGGTGATCTCTGGTTGTGCTTGAGGAAAGATTTTTTTAAAAATTGTATACTTATTTAATCAATAGTTAAGTAATTACCCTGATTTCAACTGACATGTTATCTACCAAATGTTGAAGAATGCTTTGTGAACATTTCACTTTATGTTAAATTCTATCAATCTTGTATAGGATTTATACTGTCAAGAAAACAAAAGGATTTACTTGGTTAGTTCTTGTGTAATTATTTGTCATAATTTACATACCCAAACACAAAACTGAATCTCGTATAGGATTTACAGTCAAGAAAACTCACTGATTAACTTACTTAGTTTTTGTGTAGTTATTTGTCACTAATTTGCATACCCAAACACAAAATTGAATCTCGTATATGATTTACACTGTCAAGTAAACAAAAGGATTAACTTGGTTAATTCTTGTGTAATTATATGTCACTAGTTTACATATCCATACACAAAATTGTATTCAAAATGTATACATACTGTGACCTGTATAGCTAACTGCATTTAACCAACCATGTGAGGTAGGTGATTGGATTTGGTTATGTAACAATTTACTCTTTGTACATCAAAGCTATTTTATTTTGGTAAACTTCACTTGTTTAAGCACTGTATGTTGTGTTTGAATGTAAAATGAATAAAGCACAATTATTTGCTGTTGAAAAGGCTGTAGAGGGCCACAATATCATTTTGTTAGGCCAAATTGGGACAGGCAAAAGTTTTATGGTTAAGGAAATACAAATGAAATTGTCTGCAGCAGGTAAAAATGTCAGTGTAAATGGCACAACAGGCATTGCAGCACTAAATGTGAAAGGATGCACAGTGCATTCCTCTTCAGGGATTGGTGATGGTAGATATGACAGGTATGAACTATGTAGAAAACTTCTCACTGATGAACATTTTGATTCACATAAACAAAATATTTTGAAAGCAGACTGTTTGATAATTGATGAAATTTCTATGTTTTCATTGAAACTTTTCGAACAAATTGAACATGTATGTAGAATGATTAAA